>CM075024.1:12460239-12481861 GCA_037576675.1 Pangasius sanitwongsei
TATAGAGCCAAAAATGTTAGAATTGTGTCGATGTCCCAATATTTATGGACCTGACTGTACATACACACACACACACACACACACACACTCAGACTGGATTTAATTCTGCTAGTAAGTTACAAATCTATCCAAGTGGCAAGTGAGCCAGTTAGCAAGCTGATACATTCACTACATGGACAAAGGTTTGTTGACACATGAGCATCACACCCACACGTAGGCCACAAAGTTGTCTGCTGCTACAAAGTTGTCTGCTGCTACAAAGTTGGAGGCACACAATTGTACAGGATGTCTTTGTATGCTGTAGCATTAAGATTGGAGTGGAAGAAAGTGAGTGACTGCACAGAGCCCTGACCTCAGCCTCACCGAACACCTTTTGGGATGAACTGGAACGCCGACTGCACCCCATTTCTCCTCGCTCAACATCTGTGCCTGACCTCACTAACGCTCTTGTGGCTGAATGGGCAAATCCCCACAGCCACGCTCCAAAATCTAGTAGAAAGCCTTCCCATAAGAGTGGAGGTTATTATATAACAGCAAAGTGGGAACTGAATCTGGAATGGGATATTCAAAAAGCACATATGGGTGTGATGGTCAGGTGTCCACAAACTTTTGGCCATATAGTGTAGTTTAAAGGACACAATTACCAAGGAAATCACTTCCACTACATTCTTCTTGCTGCTGAGGTCAAGTATGATCCTACTAAAGAAAAAAACAAAACATTCTTTTCACACTTCCAAGATTGGACTGTTCATTTGACAGTGCTCAGGTGGCATCTTCACACTTTTCCCCCCTAGTGGTTTATAAATTGTGGTGTCGTGGTGTACAAAATTGTAGATATTACCACTTGACCTTGGACAGGCAAAACCTGCCCATTTTTGGTTAGTGCACCAAGGAGTTACGTGAGTAAAGCAAACAAAATGCATTATATTAAGACTAAATCAATCAATGCAACACTACAGGGATCATTTGCTTCTGCACTGCTAGAGCGGTGGCTTCAGTAACACGCATTTTGTCATCTATCTAAAGTCTAACAAGTATAAAACTGGTATTGAAAATCAAGGTTTAAGATAGACCTAGATCCTGCAACCTCCAACAACCACAGCATTGTTAAAGCCTGTAGCCTGCTCACGGCTATCTGTCAGCTCTGGCTTTATCAGAGGACAATTTGCAAATCAAGGACTGGAGTCCTGAAATCAATCAATCTGTCTGTCTGTCTCTCTCTCGCTCTCTCTCTCTCACTCACACACACACACACACTTCTGTGAAGTGACGGGCACAATGACAGTATGAGTGATGATTCCACATAGTCAGAAGGCGACGTCTCCATTTAAACAATGCGCCATTTTACTTACTTTAAAAAATAAATAAATAAATAAATAAATAAATAAATAGGATTCTCTCATGGAACTAAAACCAACATTCAGCAATAAATCTTTAAATCTTCCAGAATGAGACCACAGTGCTCCAGGCAATAAAATGGTGTATAACTGTGATGGAGAAAATCAGTACTGGTGCAAAGAATTCCGTGACTCACAGGATGTGTTGAGTCCTACTTAGTCTGCAGAGTAGAAGAGTAAAAGACCTTCATTAAGAAAGTGTTTAAAGTCTCACACCGAAGACATTTACTAAATCAGCTACTTGTACAATTTATTCTTTCCTCTAATCTAAATACCTGATTCATCAGGTCAGGAAGGGCTTGATAATTAGGTGAATATGATGTTATTTCAGATCTTGCTTAAAAAAAACAAAAAAACTTAGAAGTAATCTGTCCAACTGTCCAGTAGGCTTGGGATGACTGATGATAGTATCAGGAATTGCCAATAGTTTCCAACTACTGCAATGTCCATCGAGTTGATTTAAACGTCTGTTGGAAAATGTGGTGCCTGCAGCTTTAAGATGGACAAAAATAAAGTGTCTCATGATTGCATATTTTGTATCATATACAAACAGCCGACTCAACCAGCTTCTAGTATTTTTCCTGCAGTAATAACATAGCATGTCCCTTCCATCTTCCCCTCAGAGCCACAGGCGATACTGTAGTCAGTCACCGATAGTTAGGAGGCACGACAGGATGATTGCACATTACGCACATTTCACAAGCCTACACTGCTCAGTGTTGGCCTTCCCAAGCGAACACTGCTCACCTTGGTGTCCTCCTCCAGAATGGATAATACTTTAAAGGGTCTACAATAACAGTGGATTCAGGACCATGACTAATTCCTGTGTATGCCTGTACAAGGCAATGCAGCTCTCATGTGTTACTGGAAAGCATTAATGTACAGTTTGGTGGGACTACAGTGCTAGATTTAGATGAATAAGTCATAAAACAGGCCAACGTTTTCCAAGGAGTGTGTATTTATAAGTCATAATGCTAAGCAGACACTAAGAATAGGACCCATGTGAACTTAGTGCATTGCATCCAGTGTCAGACTTCTATTTTCTGAAAATCTAATTATACCCAGTTTTGCTCTTTACCACCTCCAACATTTCCTTGACATGTTGTGAAGCTCTTAATGAGATTTTCATCCTCACTTCAGCTGAGCTTGTGTTCAGCAGTTTTGGCTCATGAATATGTAATAAATGAGACAGCCTAGTTTCATTATTTTGCCTTAGAATTAAGGCTTGTCATTATTAGACTGAGATACTTCAATTAATGCGCAGGAAGTATAAAAAGTCAGAAAATGAAAACATGAAATCACTTGTGCTCTCTGTTGGTCTACATACAGAGGGCTGGTATTAAAAAAGGGCACAACAGGAAAAAAAAAAAAAAAAAAAAAAAAGATGTGAAAGTGTGGATCTATGATTGAGTATTATGACAATAGGCTTTAATGTAATCAGGAAAACATATTGCTTAATGTGAAATCATCTTGGGTAAACAGTGCCCCACCAACTAGTCATGAAACTCTGATTAGACAACCTACACAGCAGTTCAGACAATCAAGTTTAATTCATTAATATAACAGGAAGCATTATGGGAGTGGGGCACATGAAAGTGTGTGAAAAGAAAGTCGCCAAGTAAGAATTAACTTGAAGATGTAAAATGCACAAAAAAATAATGTAGCAAAAAATAAAGGGGAGGAAAAAAAAAAAAAAACCTTTAGCAAAAATTGTTCCTGAAATTGTTGTGACACTGGAGATTTTGTAAAGTGGACGTGTGTAAAGAGCCACTTATTCAAATTAGTCAGTGAAAACAGACATATCAGTATTGATGGAGAATTTTCCTATCAGTGGATCTCTATTGGCCTGCAGCTATGTTCCACTTCATTTCAGCAACGTAGTGCAAACTCAGCATTTATCTCTCTACACACATCTCACACGCCAAGTTTCATACGACCACTTCCTGTTTGTCTCCATGGCAGCAGAGTCAGGTCTTCCTGCTCTTGATCTCATCCTCATCAGTACAGGAAGCCAAACACACAGGGTGTATCTATACTGTAACAATATATCTGCTAAAATATGCAGTGGTGCGTGAAAGCTTGTGAACCCATCATCATTCATTTTTACATCATATTAATCTAATCTCTTAATGCACATACACGTAACTGGTAGGTGTAGTCTATCAGTAAGAATAATAATAATAAAGACTTTAACACGGTGAAATAACACACATGCAATTATGCAGTGACCAAGGAAAGTACTTTATATTTGAAATTCTTAACAGTATTCCCATTTAAGCATTGGGAACTCTTGGCATCATGTCAAGAAGCTTTGTGAGAATCTTCACCCAGGAGGATTTCCTTAAAATTCTCAAACAGGCCGAGCTCTTCACTGCTTCTCTTAAACTTGTTTGAGGCATTTAATTTTAAATAAAACAATTTGTCTTAATTAAAAAAAGCTAACTATTAACCATACATTTTGCTTCAGAAATAAACTTCGACTTGCACTTTAACTTCACGAATTACATTCCAACACTGGGCCTTTATCAAAATGTCATTAAGGCAAGGAAATTATATTTAGCGTGTCCAAACGGTAATGGATATGATAAATTTGCTTAATGAATGAGTAATAATAACATTCTTCTTAAGAATTCGGTGACAAATTTAGTCAAGGTACCAAATACAGGAAGATTATGTTTCCAATCAGTCAGTTTTATCTGTCAACTCATTTTTTTGTTGTGTAAGATGTCCTCGCTCTTAAGACATGGCTTCAGAATGATATCTAATTTTAAAATGGCACAAATTTTTATCCATCTATGCTGCCATGAAAAATGCCAGAATATATATCCATCTATAAGGTGAATTCAGTTCCTCTACCATGCCTGACAGAGAGGATATGTTTTTTTGGTGACAGGACAGGCCGGCTCTTCACCAAGCATGGTTTTAGTTTTGGACTCATCTGTCTAGAAAACAAGCTTCCAAAACTCTTCAGATTGTCTGTGGTCTTTTAGACAGACAGCTTTGTTCTTTTTTGACAGGGACCCTTTCATAGATCCTACTTCTGTTAGGGTTCATTTTATTATCTTATTGTTTATCTACGCACCACGTCTCCAGAAGCAGAGAGGGAGGTCTGTAGATCTCAGTGTTATTTTGAGATTTGTAATTACCTGTTAATTTACCACCATGTTGGCCTTCAGAAATTTTAGGCAGACAGCCATTGATTTAAACGCCCTCTACTTGAGTAACAGTGGCTAAAAGTGGATCTAAGGAGTCTGGATGAAACTACCTTTATTCTCTCTCTCGCTCTCTCTACAGCATAAAGTGATACATATTTACACTGTAGTTCATTTAGGAAGAGATAAATTCTGACTTAATATGCATTGGCGGTTAACAACAACAACAACAACAACAACAAACCCTCAAAAAACTAGACACAATAAATTCTTTGTATTCTATTCTCCTGACACATTAAGCTTATTCTCATGAACATACCCTAAACCCTGAAATCTGAGCCATAATCATATACATAACAGGCTGATAGTTGGTTGTACACACAATTTATTTGAACAAAAATAGATCTTTGTAATTAGATATTTTATGGCATCTAATCATAAGTGGTATTTGCTTTACGTCTTTAATGAACTTTAAATCCCAGAGTAAATGGCTGAATTACTGTTCCACACACATTAGTTTGTTTTCAGTATCAATACTTTCTCCATTCAGTGGATAATGAGTAAGCTGTTCCTAAAGTTCAAAAGGACCTAGCTAAACATAGTATGTGTTTGTCTAACCTAATGGACTTTTCCTTTTCTGGGAGGAGGCCAATGGGCAAAGCCTAAAGGTCATATATGAGACTATTCTTTGTCTGCCATCGTCCATCAAAAAAAAAAGCAAGTAGTAAGCCATTTTTGTTGGAAATTCAGATGGTGGATGCCATGTAGTACTTACGCTGAAATAATTTACAGGCTTTTGTTCAGTCTTTTGCCTACAGACTATGCTGCTGGGCTGCAGTCTTGCCACAAATGTAGTATAAACCCAAACTTCAACACAGTTTAAAATTTACACCATCGTTATGATTGTACAGAGTTCTGCATTATGAATGATAACCAAAGAGTGTTTACACAGCATTGAAATGATTTATTATATACTCAACAGCCACTTTAATAGGAACACTTGCTCATGTAATTATCCAATTAGCCAATAATGGGGAAGCAGCGCAACGCACAAAATCATGTAGATACAAATCATGAGCTTCAGTTAATGTTCACATCAAACATCAGAAAAAATGTGAGCTCAGTGACCTTGACCATGGCATGGTTGTCGGTGCCAGATGGCCTGGATTAAGTAATTCAGGAACTGCTGATCTTCACGCACAACAGTCTCTACAGTTAACACAGAATTGTGTAAAAAAATAAAATAAAAAAATAAATCATCCCGTGAACGGCAGTTCCACAGAAATGCCTTCTTGATGAGAGAGATCAGAGGAGAACAGCCAGATTGGTTCAAGCTGAACATGAAGTCTAAGGTCACTCAAATAACCACTCTTTACCACAGTGGTGAGCAGAAAAGCATCTCACAACACGCACAATATGTCAAACTTTGAGGTAGATGGGCTACAACAGCAGAAGACCATATCCGGTTCCAATCCTTGAAATACTCAGACCCTAACAACCATGCCACGATCAGAGTCACTGGGATCATATTTTTTTTCTATTCTAATGCTTGATGTGAACATTAACTGAAGCTATTGACTTGTATCTGCATGGTTTTATGCACTGCTCTGCTGCCACATGACTGGCTCATTGGATAACTGCACGAATGATCAGATGTATACGAGTTTCTAATAAAGTGGCCAATGAGTGGATATTTCAAAGCTACATTTGTGTTAGCAAGCAACAAATTGAATATGGGTTTCCTCAATTTTATGCAATAAGGTAAGTTTCCAAATGATCGGCTTCAGTAAATTCCCTGACCCAGTCTGACACAGCATGTCTGAGCTCAGCAGTCTATACTTTCCCAACTTTCTGTTCCCACTTGTGTCTGGCTCCCTTAAACCTTGCTTTCAGCCAATTCAAGAAAAATGGAAGAGAAAGTTACAACCACTGTTTCAGTGGCTAGTGCAGATAAATCAGAGGAACAGCAAGGAGTCTAGCAAACTTCACTGTTACTAAAATAAAAGCGTTGAAATTATACCTCCCCTTTTCCTGAACAGATCTTAAAGGGAAAATACATGAAAGTGTAATCGATATCTCATATTTCTCTTTAAAGCAACATAAATAAAAACAATACTAAGAGTTTTCACACCAATAAGTCTGTTTGCAGAGTCTGAATCGGAGTGAAATTCATTTACTATTTGGTTTGGTTTAGGTTCACAATGCAACATAAACAAAAAGTGGAAGAAAAAAAAAAACTCTCTTTTTGTTTGTCGGTCCAATTATCCAGAAGACATGGCATTTTTGCAGCACTACTACTCTGTCCTTTGGCATAGTTTGCTCTTTGCTCCTCACTCCTCAGTTTAACAGTTCACAAAACACACACACACCCCCTTGTGAATCTGGAGGCCAAGTCAACACCTTGAACTCTTTGTTATGTTCCTCAAACCATTCATGAACAATTTTTCTGCAGTGTGGCAGGGAGCATTATCCTGCTGAGAGAGGCCACTGCCAATAGGGGTTGCAACTAAGGGGTGTACCTGGTCTGCAGCAATGTTTAGGTACGTGTCAAAGTAACATCCACATGAATGCCACTTCCCAACGTGTCCCAGCAGAACATTGCCCAGAGCATCACACTGCCTTCGCTGGCTTGCCTTCTTCCCATAGTGCATTCTGGTGCCATCTCTTCCTCAGGTAAGCGACGCACACGAACCCGGCCGTCCACACGATGTAAAAGAAAACGTGATTCATCAGACCAGACCAGGCTTCTTCCATTGCTCCATGCTCCAGCATGGGCACTCTGACCGGTCTGCAGCTAGGCAGCCCACTGCTTGCCCACTTTTCCTGCTTCCAACACATCAGCTTCGAGAACTGACTGTTCACTTGCTTCCTAATATAGCCCACCCCTTGACAGGTGCCACTGTTAGAAGATAATCCATCTTATTCACTTCACCTGTCAGTGGTTTTTATGTTATGGCTCATCAGTGTATATCTGAGACTAAATTGGTCATATGTGTAAATTCTACAGAAAACTAAACCTGAAAAAGCAGGTCGGTTATGTTGGAAATGTTATGTTACAGAACTCAAGTTAGCAATACTGAAATCTGCACAACTTCTCATAAAATCACCAGACTGAATCAATGCTTTTCTGGTTACTAATGTGCACACTGCAAGCTCAAGACTGACAAATCTGGAAGGATTTCTGAATTCATTTAGTGAAATGTACTCATCACATTTCACAAATTAAGAACTTTTCTTCCATAGCATTATAAAACACTTTACCACTTTTCTCAAAGAGTTTTATTCCTCACAAAAATTTTCCAACAATTACAATTTTTAACTTATTAATGACCTCATGGAGCAAACATCATGCTTGCTACCCATTTACATTTTAAGTTGTGGAACGTCCTTGAAACATGTTAGTTCCTGTTATCACTGTTATGTTATAGCAGCTAAAACAGTCTTTCCTCAGCAGCCTCTCTTTCTTCGCTCTCTTTCTTCGCTCTCTTTCTTCGCTCTCTTTCTTCGCTCTCTTGGATTTATTAAGACTTCCCGACCATTTAAAAGCTGACACACAAAACTCTTTCCATAAATGTTATAAATGCATAAATATTTCACCATATCAATAATTACATGTTTTTCTTTGATAAATGACACATTGTTTAATCTGTTTATTGTTAGCCTCGATTATGTAGAATCGTCCTCATGAGAAAAAAAAAATTCCTGTGAATGAGCTGTTACTATAGAAACGATAACGTTTTAGAACAAGCAGATTAATATACACCCATCACTAGAATTATAGCCAGAGCCACTGTCAGGGTCGTGCTGTTAATCTACACTTTCTGACCAATCAGACTTAAAAATTCAACAGTGCTGTTGTAAAATTTACTTATGTATTTATCACACACATCTGTTGGGTATTTATCCATATCATAAGCTGTGTCGTTTATGTTTGAATTTGATATTAGATGGAGAGTTCCTAGGCAGCAGCAGCATGGGAGCATTCACCTGTCTGGTGCACAATGACACAAATAGCAGGCTCCAAGTACTTAATATCCTACTTTTCAGCTCCACCAATAAGCAACCCAATAATTAAACAACCTCTTATTATGGAACCAAATTTACTACATAATTGAGGGATCTATTTACTGGCAGTCTGTTTAGTCATGGTTAATATCTTTTTTTTTTTTCCCCCAAAGAGAAGTCAAACACTTTTGGACTTCACATCTTCACACTACACATCTGTACCGATCACACACTGCAGCTTGAAATGTTGGTCAAAACATCTGACTGATTTCTAACACAGGCTAATATCCACTGAGGAATATCGAAACGTGACTATTTTGTACAGCGCTTGTGGAATCTCGGCTATTTCTAGAAACTCTTTATGCAATCCAGACACACAGGGCATCCCTCTTGCAGGAAGAGGCTGTCTGGGAATCACAGGAAAGAAGAAGAAAAACTGATTACAGGGGAGCAAAATGAAACAGCTTAACTCTCACTACCCACTCAATTACCCGAAGCCTTTGATCACATCTCTTCCTGTTGTATTTAGCCTAGTGTTCGTACACCGCCATAAAATAACCCGTTTACTCTGAAGATGTATTTTAACTGTAAATTCACCATGTCATTTAGGATTCAGCATTTTTATGCCTTGTTCCAGTGCACTGTGCATGCTACATTTACTTGATCTCAATCACGCGCTAGCTTCTCAGCTTAGATTTATATAAAAATAAATAAATAAATAAAAAATAAATAAATAAAAACTAGTTTTTTTAAAGCCCTTGGAAACATGTTTTAGATGTGTGGGAAAAAAAAAAAAACTATTTACAATACAGAAAACCTGTAAATAAATAAGAATTTACCAACAGTGGATTAAAGCAACATATATCCCTAACTTCAATTTAATTATAACTAATAGAAACAAAAAGTCAAAATGTCTACTTGATTAGGATTGTACGGGCATGTCAGAGCACATACTGATGGACAGTAGTGTCTCCCCAGCAATGTAAACAACTTGTGCACAGTGCTAGAAAACTGTGTAGGAATGACAGAGCAGCATAGTGCTTGGGGAATCAGCATTATCAGGCAAGATTGTCCACCCTACTAAGCTTCTCTGATCAGTTAAAAGTTAATTAATATTGTGCCTGTGGAATGTTTGCAAAATATCTAGATCTATTATAACATTTAGTATGCTTTGTGTATTTTACAGACATTTTATATGATGGGTATGACACAAAGATATAAAGATATTGCAAATGACAAGGACTAAAACTACTTTGTTTATTTCCTCATCACCTGCACTAGGCCAACTGTACTCATCCCCCAAAATTCTCAGCTCTCTTCTTCATGCGTCACCTGTCATCTGTAATTTCACATCAAATTAATACTGACCTAATAATTACTGGGGTTGATATTTCTGCATTTAATTCACAGCATAGTTTATATGCTTTTGTACAATTCAAAGTTACTAGCTACAAAGTTATTCAGCCAGTAGCCTCCTAGATTAACGCTATCTATGTTATCGATGTTCACACATAGTTAGAGGTCATATTGCTTAATGTCCATGTTCCCTTCCTCGGGTTTTTTTTAGTGTGTGCTGATTTTTGTAGAGTGCTATTGCGCTAACTGATAATTTGCATATTAATAGCGAGCTAGGCCACAAGAGAACAAAATGACATTCTCTTTTCCAGCAACAGTTCAAAGTGACATGCATCTATTTATACACAGCAGGTCTTAAGTTTTTTCGGCAACCCTTACCGAGTTGTACAGAACTCCAGTAGTTATGAATAGGTGTGAATCGCAACAGTGGAACCAAAAGACGACAAATGACCGTTAAACCAAATGACCTCAATGGGAATACAGAAAACCCTCAAAGACACTGTTACTTTATAACCAAACTTCAACAGCCCTGATCCTCTTCATGCATTGCTATTATTTATTTACCCATTTGTCTGACACATTTGTCCATAGCAACTAAGTGCACACAACTGCATGCATAATTCGTTAGGGTTAAAGAAAGTGAGCACTGAAAGAGCACTACAGGATCACTAAAAAGCTTTCACCATGGGGTCATCAAGGATGCAGGAAAACAGCTCCAGTCTCCAAAATCCATGCCAAGATAGAGCGAAAAATGGGTTGAAAAGATGCCGTCTTCAAGAGATAAGGAAAGCTTTGTGTTGCAGTACATAAGGCATTTTACGCTCCAAATTCTTAAACTCCCACTTTGCAAGACATCCAGTAACATCAACGATAAACTGTAGTAGAGCTTAGTTCTGTCAAGAACGACAGAGATGGTATGCAAAACATTGTTTTTTTTTTTTTAAATCCATAAACAAGCACTCCAATAATTCAGTGACCTCCTATTAACAAATAAGATGCTGAGAGGAGGAATAAGCATCTGCCAGATGAATACATTGTAAATGTTAATCAGTACCAACAATGCTAGCACAGCTGCATTATTATCGAGGCTATTCACGGAGTTGCCTTTTTATTAAGTATTAGATGCAGATGTAGCTGGACACTTATTCAAATCGTCTCAATCTGCATGTGTAACTGGCTCTGTACACTATAGCAACGCCTGATGAACCCATTCATATCAAAAGGACTCAAAGACAATTACCACAGAAAGAGTTTAAAAAACCCATAAATGCATATGTAGTTAAGAAATATACACTTTAAGAATATTGAAAACTGAACACTGCCTATAGATTGATCCTTCTGAAGCAAGTGGTCAGTGTCAAGTAACACACACACACGCACACACGACACCCATGCTCATCGCCACTTTATCACAATGCACCAAAATGCCCTTACAGGAAACCAAATGCTTACTCACTTACGCTTGATTCACTAAAAATACTATTTTGGAGCTACTATGCAAAAAAAGGACATGAATACTCAGTGAACTTAAAATGCCAGAAATCATAAGGAGTTGTTTTCTCATATTTTCAGTATTAGTTAATTAAACACAATCATTTATTCATAGACCTTTTTTTAAACCTATCTTTACCAAAAGGTGTCAAATGTTCTGGAGCTGGCTGTACATCAGATAAGATTGTTTTTCCCTTTAGAATACATAAATACTGTTAGAATAACTCAAATAGTATTATAGTATAGTAACTGTACTAGTTACTGTGGTAAAACAATATCAAAAGCTTTACATTATCCAAAATGACATCTACTCTAACAAGCATATATCTGACTTTGGTAACAAATAGAATATTTTAGTAGCTAGAGTTTAGCAGTTTAGTAGCAATGTTTGGTCCATGTCATAAGCCCATATAGTGCAGTAAATACAAGATACTAATTACTAAACCATGCTCATTTCGCATGGTAATGGCCTTCCTTAATGAAGATCTGCATTTCCAAGCTATGGTCAATGAGATTAAGATCTCCTAAATGCTGGATCAACACAGATGAGATGCAGCAGCTTTTCTAGTTCATCCATCACGTGGACGTATCTTGCGTTATCAGAAAGGCCTAATGTACACTACATGTCCACATATGTGGACACCTGACCATCACACCCATATGTGGTTCTTCCCAAACTGTTGCCACAAAGTTGGAAGCACACAATTGTCTAGACTGTCTCTGTATGCTGTAGCTTTACAATTTCCCCTCATTGGCACTAAGAGGCCCAAACCTGTCCCAACATGACATTGCCCCTGTGCACAAAGTAAGGTCCATGAAGACAGGGTTTGCCAAGTTTGGTGTGGAAGCACTCGAGCGGAGTGCAGAGGTGTACTAACATGACTTTATTAGGGGACTTCCACAAGCCCATTGATCAAATCATTAAATTCTATACAGTAACTCTGCTAGCAAAAGCAGAAATGTAACAATGAACTCCACATCCATAATAAGATGGGTGAATCTGTAACTGTGATTGAACTAAACTTCAGGATCATGATATTACAGCTGAGTGGTCTACTTTGCAATCCATGCAATTCAGAAATAATTACCTACAGATGCTTAAAGTGTTCAGGAATCTTATCGGTTTAGTAACCATGGCGATTACAGGATCCCCTTTAGGACAACAGCTATTACAGATTAACGGTTTGTAAATTCATGATTTTATCTTAATTCCAGATAGAAATAAAGGATTACAGAAATGGCCTATATTGCTAGAATCCCCTAAAATTTTCTTAACTTTAGGACTTAGGATAACTTTTGTCTTAACCTTAGGACTTTAGGATAGCCAATAGTGTACCGCAACAGTTGTTTACTAGCATAATGGCTTTATTTAACATTTATTTAAATGGCATGTGGTGAAAACAGGCACTAAATAACTGAATGGCTTGTAAAAGCAGACAGAAATAATGCTAGTCAATGACAAAATGCTGAAGAGCAACTCCAGCCCCCATGAGTTGTGACACTGTATTAAGATGACCAACATTGGAGACACCAACAAATGGTTTAAAAAGTGCGTTCTAACTACGGCTGAATGCCTCTTTACTCCATATATAGTGCTCTGTACTGTATGTGGCTTGAAATAATGGCTTTTACCTCATTCACAGCGGACTACATTTGAAATGGAGAGAAGTTTAGGATTAACCACATACATCTGTAGTGTTCAGTTTACATCTAACAGCTCTGAGTGCATTGTCGCTTGCTAGGTAACAGATGCGACATTTGATTACTGACTAGTATAGAAGGGATAAAAGATAAGATGTAGCAAAAATACGACATAAATCTTAAATTAGGAAAGGATTTGCTTCTGTAATATGAATTTGTGAAAAATCCTACCCAACAGCTATCTGATCTTATCACAGTCTGTAACACAGCCTCAGGTGGATGGATCGCTCCACAGAGCTGAGCTGTCCGGGACACAGAGAACTGCGGGGTGTGGCTGAAACACTTTCACAAGTTGCAGCTAGAAACGTCAAAATCGAATGTAATTTATGCACTCATAAAATAGGGTGTAACAATTTGACTGCTGAATAATGATTCACAAATGAGAGTTTGTGACTTTGTCATTCTCACATGAGAATGACAAATGCTCATATGAAAGGCATATGATGTGCTGTAAACTTGTTACAGACACGTTACGTGCCTTTTTCTGTAAAACTGAAGAAGGATTTGCAATTTTGAAAACGATGATTTCGTCGGTGCGTTTACAAACAAATAACTATCAATTTCTCAGCCCCTGTAGAATATTGGATGTGCTTTGAGGCAGCGAGGTGGGCTTTATCAGTTGAGTCACTCATGAAACAGCTTTTATATTCATAATGACACCTTCAAGCTCAGTACTATTATTTTTGATCATTAAATCAGCTGACCTAACGAAGAAGCTCAAGGAAGTATTGAGACCCATCCATATCAGAACTACCAACTCAGTAATCAAGGAATTAGACACCGACTTTCACAGGGGTGAGTTTAAGAGCATGCATTTTAATTACAGCAGATTGAAAAACCAAAACACCAGTAGGATCATTACTTCTAAGATAATCAGAAAGTGCAATAGCGCACGCTGCATAAGACTGTGCTGATCAGCTCTAATTTTTTTTTACATAATGCTTACACTCTGCATTTATCATGATGCACCAAAATGGCTCAACAGGAAACCAAATGCTTACTTACTCATGGTCTACTCGCTAAAAATACTGATTAGTGTGTAACTGCAGTGGATGAGAATAGAACAGCAGATAAAAGTTGCACCTAGAACGTGTTGCTGGGGTGCAAAAATAAAAAATAAAAAATCCTAGCACTGTCTAAAGAAACTAGTTTTGGACAGAAGAATACACCAACTACAAATACCACTCTGTGAAAAACATTTATTTATCCATTTATGTAAATAGGAACACCTGCATATACGATCATTTACGCAATTATCAGCCAATCATCTGACAGTAGTGCGATGCATTCAGATCCAGGTGAAGAGCTTCGGCTAATGTTTCCATCATACATCAGAATGGAGAAAGATGCAATCTTGGTGACTGTAACCATGCCATGTTTGTTGGTGCCAGATGGGCTGGTTTTGAGCAACATATTTAAGAAGCATCTTATCTCCTGGAATTTCCACACACAACAGACTCCAGAGTTTACACAGAATGGTGTGTAAAACAAAAATCGTCCAGTGAACAGCAGTTCCCCATGCAGAATGGTCGTGTTGGTTGTGAGGAAGGTCAGAGGAGAATGGCCAGCATGACGAAAGTCTACGCTAACTCAAATAACCACTCTTTACAACTGTGGTGAGCGGAAGAGCATCTCGGAAGGCACAGTGGGGCAGAAGGGCTACAACAGCAGAAGACGACATCAGCTTCTCTCACAACTGACTTTTTCAAAATACAAATTCAAATGCGTTTCCGCATATTATCATCCACCTGATCAAGTTCCTTACTCCAGTGGTTCTCATTCCTCTTGTGTCCGGCTTGGACTCCCTAAAAATTTTCACAAGCCCCTCCCAGTGACTCCGTAAATCACACTACAATCTCTGTTCTTCCGTGCAGGAGACACGGACCGCACTGAAAAACCTTTGGCTGTGTAATCTGCTGCTGTTGTAAGCGTGTTACATCACTACCTCGGCTCACACTCCTAACGTTCTTAACCACGTACGGTAAGTGGTAGCTCAGTGGTTAAGCTGTTGGCCTTCTAACCAGAAGATTGAGAGATCAAATCCCAGCACTGCCAAGGTGCCACCGCTGGGCCCTTAACTGCTCAAATGTGTAAACAAGATGACTGTAAGTTGCGCCGGATAAAGGTGGCTGCCAAATGCTGTAAATATAACTGTATAGTACACAACGGCTATCAAACACACAGAAGAAAATGGATTTGCTGACCAAAACAACAATGGTTAGAGGGGTTTTTCCTTTGGGCCTGGCACGGTGTCTTTCAAATTAGAATGAAAAATATACTGTAAATACTGACAACGGAAGAGATTTTAGGAAAACGTCATTCTCAAAACTCTTTTTCTCAGAAAGAACAACAACAATTAGGGGATTTGTGGTAATCTGACGTGGAAACACACTCCAACACCAGCTGGTGTGTTTTTTAATGGCTGATTAATGCTGTGATACCGTGAAACCGTGATATTTTTAGAGCTGGTTATCATACCATGAAAATTTCAAACCGTAGCACCCCTAATGCATAATCCAGCATCCGTACACAGCAAATACGTGTTCCTGCTGCATGGTGCGATGCATGAATATAAGCTGTCCACAACAGAAAGCAGAACGACCACAAGAGTTTGTAATCAGCAACTTTTTTTTTTTTTTTTACATGCACGTCTCATTAATGCATTAGAGCAGAGTATCTGATGATGAAGCACACATCTCCAGGACTTACCGAATGGTTGACTCCCCACATGAGCACACTGAGCAGAGGGTCGCTGGCTCGAAACAGCTTCACTTTCTGAGCCACGAAGTGCTTTTTCTTCGTTTTCGTTTTACTCGCCAGCGATGCAGCTATGCTACTGGCCGTGGCCATTTCACTTTGTGCAACAAGAAATTAAATCTTAACACCCAGTCCTTTTTTTTTTTTTTTTTCACCAACGCTTCAGAGTTTCTAACTGTCTCTCAGTTAATTGGCACTTGGCATAGCTGTCCAACCCAACTCACCACCTCGGATAATCTCAGCTCTTCACACCTAACAGCAAGCTGCAGAGATATAATAGATGTAATTCATCGATATAATACACAATATTCCGCTTTTATGCTCAATTCTGCTTCGTAGCTAAAACAAGTCGCGAGCTATACTTCCAATAAGCGTGCTCCAGCTGTGGGCCAATAACTACTTACTAGCAAGACAGTTTAGCTAGCTGACTGGTTAGCTACCAAGCTTCCATGTCAAATTAAGCTTAACCACCCAAATTTCACGCAAGACGAAGTGAACGAAGGATGTTGCTACAAGGACGTGCAGCCAGCCAAAAATTAAGAGCACGCTCTTTCATTTAAAACGCTGTTAAGCAATAACAGTGGTGCAACTCGGTCGAGACGACGCTAACCTATTAGCATCTAGCTTAGCATAACCGAGAAAGAGTCAGCGCTGACAAGCTAACTGGCTGGCTAGCAACTAGCCGACAGCCGAAATTATTCTCAACGCGTTCTCTTTGACGTTTGTCTATCCAGTCCAGGAAACAGCAAGTTAGAAACAACTGCCTAAAAATCGCGTCCTTGGGTCTTAAAATTTATCTGACGTTATCCAACTAAAAAAAATCTTTTTGTGTAACTGAACAGTTAGCTAGCGTTTCCGGCACGGCTCTGTTCTGCCCACTGACAGGCCGAATCCCAAACCGCGCTGTGCTCTCTAGATAGGTGCACTACTAACGGTATTAAATAGTGACATCTACAGACGATCTAGTGCATATTATATCCAATACAGCGCAATTTGGGTTTTAGCCACAGCTTGTGGTGGGAGGAGGCCGAAAAGGGGTTCCCAAAGATTGACACACTTTCTACGATACGTTGCGGCAAAAGGCGTTTTAGACATGAAATCGGGCCTCCGAAAAATTACTGAATGATACCTGGTATCTTTATGGTTAGGCATTCATTCATGGGTTTTTAAAAGATTTTGAAACCCATGATCTCCAGATTCTCCCGACCCGACTTTTACCCCAGTATGACACATCTTAAACAGTTCATCATCCCTAAAGCAGATAACATCACAAAAATACGCAAAAACGGATTAGGGATCCCTTGGATATTTTTTTTTCTGTGACCACAAAACCCATTTTTCCGGCACTATATAGAAATATAGGTAGAAATCATTGTCTTTTGTTGGTTAAATCAACTTAACTGTCAGCAGATTATAGCCTAGGTAAGGAATAACGGGGCGTGCTGTTCTAGAAAAATAATCAGCGATGATTAAGTTCCGACAGCAGGAAAATGTTTTATTTCTCTTATACAACAGAAATTTGGCAACAATAACAATTTTGTATCTATTAAAGAAGATACGTACATGTTTATAGTTCCAATAATGTTGTGAAAGTCTGTGGAACAAGATAGATAGATAGATAGATAGATAGATAGATAGATAACCCTAACCCTATTGATTGTTACTGCTACAGCAGCAAACACATCAATGTACAAGAACAAAATTATAACATTGAAATTAACACAATTGACAATTAACACGGTGCAAAGAGACATCAGTGATTAGGTTCAAAAACACAATATAATAGGGGCAAAAATCCAAGGTATAGAATAACAGAATAAGTGCAAAACTACAACATGGTGCATAATAACAGCAGAAGACATTTGCAGTAACCACCACATGTGACAGTGATCCTGTGTTTTCATTGTATGTGTGTGTATACAGGATGAATAAATACTGTCCAGTTATTCACTCATTCTGAGAAGCTGGCGTGCGTCCTGGTGGGAGGAGATGTGAAGACTGACGGCAGGTGGTAGAAATAACCTCCTACAGGCTTCCTAGAACACCGCGGTGGAATGACGTTACTTTCTGTTATCACTTATGTTATGGTAGCTGTAATGTAGCAAACTCTCTTTCATTCTCGCTTGAAGTTAACAAGACAAAAAAAAAAAACCGCAGCTTGTCATGTAACAGAGAAACCGCAAATCCCTCTGTCCTGAAGAATCTTCCATGTGGGGAAATTGGTAGATGTTCTTAATACACAGACACCAATCTAAATGAGTGAGATGTTCCAAGCAATTCAGAGGATATAAGAGATTCAGAGCATATGACAGTTATAAAGGAAAAGTACAAGACATAAGTTATTAGAGGATATTTATAACACATTCATAAGGGCATTTTTTTGTTTAACTGATATCATTTTGAACATATTATTTGACCATTTTGTTACTTGTAATAAGGAGGGGCCACCACATGTCTTGTTATTATAAATGTCTTTATCTTATTCATTTTGTTGTTAAGACATGCACCATTTTTTTTACTTATCTAAAGATATGCATTCTTCATAGACCTATGGACTGTACACATTTCAGAATCTGTATTTGTTGGTGTCTTCTACCACTATAATAATTGTGACCTATGTGATTCTTTTCAACTCTACATGACCGAATAGTCTGTTTTATAGAAAGCAAAGCAAATTCTGATTAAAATAGTGTATCCTAATGAATAAAATTCTTCTATAGGTAGGTTAGCTGTTAAGGTCCTATGACAGTGACAAGAACAATTCAAATCCTAGGACTTCCCCTGAGCCACACTCACATATTCAGTGATATGCTCAGCCTGGATCCTTGTTTTGTAATATGCTTTCTATAAAAGATAAATCTCAGAGAAGGAAAACTACTTCAGTAAGCTGAATTCTTGGCTGACCTTTGTATGTTGCAAGTTCCTGTGGATAACAAAAGTCATATATTGTGATTTAAAGGGCTCTTAGGTTACTGTACCTAAGCTGTGAGTAAGGCCAGTGAAATGAATGTGAAATAAAACAATGGAAAACTTGAAAAAAAAAAAAAAACATGCCTATATGAGGTCTGTGCACAGCTGAGGAAAAAGCCCATTGAAGTGGCAGGAACAGCTGCAATCTGTGATTTCACTCAGTAATGTAATAATGCCAAGACCAAGTCTAACAATGGTGGACAGGTGGAGAAACATGGGCTTGCAGGGATTGAATTTTTACAGAGGGGTGTAGATTTATTTGTATAAGCCCCAAATGGTTCTTACATTATATATAACGGGACTATGCTACATATATGCATCTGTAAACTTGGTGGAAATGCAAACACTTAACTATTCAATAGCTCTGGGTATGTTTTATCAATATGTAAATTGTAGTCTAGATAATTCTGTCCAAATCTATCTATCTATTTACATAAAGTTCCCTTGTCTGATATTATTTAACATATTAGTTAGCATAAACAAACCATGTACTTTATAGCATTAATACACTATAAGAAAGCAGTATTAATAATGTAAGTAACATTTGTTTTTTTTATGTTTTTTTTTAATTATAAACCAAATAAACCAGATAATCAGCACTCACATTAAGAAATGTTCATACCATCAGTGATTAAAATGAAGCCCACAATAACCAACACATTAATGAAAACATTGAAAATAAATTAAATAGTGTCTATATTCATAAATGATCTATATCTAAGTTGATAAATTGCTACAATACATTTAAGTGCATCATAACACAAACATTTACAAATATAAAATGTAAAAGTCTTATAGCAGAAAGGCACCACAGTGCCATCTACAGTCTGAGTGAGCGTTCCTCCGTTTCCTAGCAACCATAAAATAAATACAGGCAAACACACCTAAACCAGAACTGTTAGCTAACTTACTGGAGGTAATGAAATTTTTTTTTGATTAGGCTTTTTTAGACTGAATTTAGTATTCTAAAGCTGTATTTATTTATTACTGTGATAGAATTGGAATTGGTTATTCACTTCAATTAATTGCAGCTGCTTAAAAAAAATATTCCAGTTGCTTAAAACACTGTTATATACTTGTTTATAATCTTGAGCCAGGTAATAAGTGCATTAAAACCCAATGCCTATATGACAGAATGGGGAAAAAAATAAAGAAGGAAGCTGAACCACAGCCCAAACATGAGGTGAGATGTCTTTCATTTCATTAAATTGTCACTGATATCTAATATAATTGTAATAGTTCTAAAATAATTCTTTAACATATTTATTTGTAATCAATTCAGTTCGAACCACTGCCCATTGAGAGCAAGAGCGCTGCAACAGTGATTCTCATGCTTCAGTCTCCTGAAGAAGAAGTGCTGGTCAAAGCCCTTGAAGCCATCCGTAGATTTGCTGAGAACGGTCTGCATGTGTTGAGCCGTACATGCACATTAGCTTACTTCATGAAGTTGTACCATGTTGGCCTTTATGTGTGTGTGTGTGTGTGTGTGTGGGTTTGCTGATATTCTCTAGGTGATGAGAACAGGAGCTCTCTGATGGCTTTGGGGGCAGTGGAACCACTCACTTGCCTTATAACACATGACGACAAAACTGTTTGCACAAATGCTTTCATGGCTCTGGGAGTCATGGTTTCGGACAGTAAGTCAGTTCAGAAATGGCTCTAAGTGTTTGTACATTAACTAATAGCCTGAAAAAAAAAGACTGATAAAATGATAACAGTTGAGTTGAACTGTTCCAATGGCTGTTGTTTCATTTTTATGCATTTGAACAGATGATGTCAAACGACTGATCAAGAAACTGAATATTATTCCATCTATCATCTCCAAACTGGCACCAGAAGGTACTATTATATTCTGTTGTGTGGTTTTAATTTATAAAACATTGCAATCTTAATATCTCAATGCACTATCTATCTATCTATCTATCTATCTATCTATCTATCTATCTATCTATCTATCTATCTATCTATCTGTATCTATGCTTATCTATCTGTCTGTCTGTCTTAAACGTGGTCTTATTTAATAAACACAGAAGACGTTATCGTCCATGAATTTGCCACTCTGCTTTTGGCACATCTGTCCGTGGACATCACATGTAAGGTTCAGATCTTCCATCATGATGGACTGGAACCTCTCCTTCGTCTTCTGTCCAGCCCCGATCCTGATGTAAAGAAAAATTCTGTGGAATGCATCTATAATCTTGTTCAGGTAAGGCAGAAAGATTAATATCACTTCAAATTAACTTTTAAAATAACTGTGATGCTCCGCTGCCTCTGATACATGGACATTGATCCCTATGATTCAAACTGGTTCAAATCTAACCCTAACCCTAACCCATTTGCAAGATATAATTGAATCCAGCACTACCCGCTATATGGCCCCTTTATGTTGAAATAATTCACATTAATTTATGTGAGATGACTATTCTGTATAATATGCATATTATATACTTACATTATTATTTATGCCACACTATAGTTGAAATCTCGAATCTGGTTAGTCGTTAGTTATTGTTTCTATAGTAACATATCTATAGAAGAAATATACACTGATCAGCCATAACATAAAAACCACTGACAGGTGAAGTGAATAACATTGATTATCTTGTTACAGTAGCACCTGTCAAGGGGTGGGATGTATTAGGCAGCAAGTGAACAGTCAGTTCTCGAAGTTGATGTGTTGGAAGCAGGAAAAATGGGCAAGTGTAAAGATCTGAGCGACTTTGACAAGAGCCAAATTGTGATGGCTAGACGACTGGGTCAGAGCATCTCCAAAACGGCAGGTCTTGTGGGGTG
>CM075024.1:12481961-12545394 GCA_037576675.1 Pangasius sanitwongsei
TGTTGACTTGGCCTCCAAATTCCCCAGATCTCAATCCGATCGAGCATCTGTGGGATGTGCTGGACAAACAAGTCTGAACCATGGAGGCCCCACCTCACAACTTACGGGACTTAAAGGATCTGCTGCTAACGTCTTGGTGCCAAACACCACAGCACAATATTATAGGCAGGTGGTTTTAATATTATGGCTCATAGGTGTATGTTTTTGAAAATTATTTATTCCATAGGCAATTTCATTCAACCGTTGACCATGGAAAAATATAGTAGTAAGCAAAGGAAGGAAATCATTTTGCCCACTTACAGCTATATTTACAACAGGTGTCAGAACTTTTCAGGATGTTGAGTCATTTCTCTATCAGATATGAAGGGTCTTTACACACAGAGTCGTCTCACCCAGCAGCCATGCTGCACGCTGCAATTTAGAGTGACATCCTTTTACTGAATATTCTCAGTAAGGCTTAAGTCATAGTTTTTTCTTCACTTATGTTGCAGCTATTTCAAACAAAAATCCATAATGGTTACATTTTCTTAGCAATTGATTGAGATTGGGGAAAAAGGATGATTTTTAAAAAAAAAGTTTTTTCAAAATTCTCTTTTGAAAGATTCGGCATTTATACATAAAATATCATAACCATACCTTCATGTAGGCTTACGCAGTTGTTATGAAGTACTTCATATTGTATTACTATGTAGACACTAGGGAAATATATTAGGCCTAGTGTTTTTTATAGAAAATTATAATGTTATGTTTCAAAAGCAGCAAGTGATCATAATAGAAAAAAAATAATAAAGTAGGCCATAGGCTATAATAAAAAATAAGATTAATCAAGATACTGTAATATATTGATTTTAAACTATACCTTTTGTATTCATTTAAGTCTCTTCCATAATTAATATACTGTATGTTTTCTGCAAATATCATACAGTTTTGCCTATTTGCCTATTTTATAGAATTTCACATCTATATGTATAATTTATATATACTGTGTATATCAGCCAATAAGTAGTTTTCTGCATCCTTAGGAAGTTTCTAGTCGGGTGGCAGTGCAAAAGTTGAATGGACTGCCCCCGCTACTGGAGCTGCTGGGCTCTGAATTTCCCATCATTCAGCAGTTTGCTCTACGCACTCTAGAGAGCATCAGCACAGACAGAGAAACTCGTGCAGCATTCAGAGAACAGCAAGGATTCAATCGACTCCTGGAGTTTCTTACAAACAAAGTGAGCTCCTTATCAATACTGCAAATCATGATGAACATAAAAATATTCAGGGCTTGTTTTGTTTACTGTATTTACAAAAAGAATGGCTTTTCCAGCTACTGTGTCCCTTGGAATATGTTGCATCATTTGCAATGTGGCTACTTTTTAAAGATGGGAAAATCAGGGAAAACTGTATATCTACATAGTTTTGATAGGCTATTAATGTCTACAGCAGCTGCCTTGACAGACTGTTACTGTACGTTTGTCTTAAAAGGGGTCACTGCAAAAATCAGGTGATTATGGGTGGTACTTGTGGTGTGATTTTGGACAGAATGCAGTGCTTTTGTGAAAAACAAATGTTAGCTAGCTATGTACCCATAGCTATTATCTGTGTGCCCCCCCGAAATGAACCCCCCCCCCCCCCCAATGAATCACATGCAACATTTTAAAAAATTATATAATTAGCTTCCACCTCAGACTTGTTTCTTGTTGTTAAGCTTTAGAGGGGATACAGTTCACTTATTAAAGTGAAAATTTAAAATGATATTTTTAGGAAGTAAACTTCTTTTCCTAGTTTTTTCCTTTCCCATTCAAATTAACTTAAAATTAGCATCAATTTAATTCCTATTCATTCTGACTATTATAATAAGAGCCATCTATTTAAGAATATTCTGGCAATTTCCCTCACCAAATACCTGAACCCTCGCACTGCCACTGCTGTGTAATATGGCATTTAATATCCTCCTTGTAAAAGTGAAGCTGTAGACAGATTCTGTGATATATTGAAAACTTTAATACTGACCTGTACAGTTATAGAGTGCTTTTGGCATATCATTCTACCCCGGGTGTCAATAGTGTAATTGCATTTCTTATATATTATCACAAAAATTGATATGAACTTGCAAGAAAGGCTTTTTTTTTTTTTTTTTACTGTGTTCTTATTTGCTGATGCTATAAATCACCTTGTCAATCCTGGCAGGAGTTTAGTGACCTGCACTTGGAAGCTCTGAAAGTCATCTCAAACTATATGGAGGATGCTGAGTCCATGCAGCTTATTCAGGGGAATGGAGGCCTGGAGAAGTTGCTGCAATTTATCATTACACCCACCACTCATGATATCCAGGCTAATACGGTTAAAGCTATCAGCAGAGCAGCACAGCGTAGTACGCAAACACAAACACAAACACAAACACTAGTACTACTATGTTAAAACTGATGAAGCTCCTCTGATGAGTTCGAAAATCTATTCAACATTATAATACAAGTACAGCGTTGACACAAAACTTCTAGACATTTCAGAAAGTCATGTATCACTCAAAACCTTTACAGGGACATCAAATTTCTCTGTAAATTGCAAGCTGTTGAACAGTTTCCTTCCTGTTCCTTTATCAGTGTTGCATCAAAATGCTGTGTTGAATCACCTAGGTGAAAACCGAAAGATCCTGCATGAGCAAAATTTTGAAAAGGCCCTCGTTGGATTGCTTGCAGTGGAGAACGCCAGCATACGTACTGCTGCATGCCAGGCAGTGTCAGCCATGAGCAAGAACCTGAGCAGCAGAGACACTTTCAGACAATTTGGTATTGTTCCTGATTATAATTGATTGAGATTTTAAAGATTTTTTTTTTAAAAGATTATTTTTTATTTATAGTTTTTTCCAGTTCCCAAAATGCTGTGGATCAGCTAAGACATGTTTGAGGTCTATGTTTCTGTCAAAAATGAGCATTGCTTTGTTAGAAAAATTGAGCAGTGTTTTAAAACTTTGTTTTATAATTGGGTTGGCCAGCTTTAATACCAAGTAGCTAGCAGTGCAAGTCTGCACTCTCAGTTGTAACTGACAGTTGTGTTGATTGCCACATACTGTGTGAGGAAATCTTGAGTAATGACGGTGTGTGTGTTTCAGATGGGATCAGACCTATTGTGCAGCTGCTGAACAGTGAGGGAAATGAGGTAAAAGAGGCTGCAGCAGAAGCCTTATCAAGCCTTACCCACGGAAACCATCTGAATGCATAGTGAGTGCATGTTCAGTGACACTACATGTCAGTGGGACTAAATCATATATATTTACATGACCCAGCTGGTATGTAAAATTCCAGGATGGATAAGATTATGATAAGGGGTGAAGTTTGCACTTATGTTGAATTATCAAATGGTAATAGAACTGTAACTGAATGTAAATATGTTCATACATAATACAGCCTTGTGCTTGGGTGTCAGCCATAACACACAATTCTGGTATGAGTCATGTCACATATCGGTCAAATACACACACCTCCTGTCAGAAGTAAGAAAACAGTCCTCTCCAATGCTTAGTGGTTCACGCTTGACACACTTATGGTTGTGATTGCTGCTTGGTGGGACGTGCACTCCGTTATGGTCTTTCCAACATCTTTATTTCAATTTACATGAAATCCAACAACCTCTTAAGCTGTAAAATAAATTTCATGGACTCCCTCAGTGCAGATTTATTTTGAGAATATAATCCTACTATTCAAATATGAGGCTCATTATTCAAATGTGTACAGTAACATTCTAGTTATTTACTGGACCTGTAGAGGTTTCCACTGACAGAGTATATTAGGCCCAATTTGACATTAGGCCTGCTTGTTTTGAGTTATTGAGGTTCGGATTTCAGCCATTCAATTCAAATGAGAAATCAAACAGACTAATACCTATATAAATTCAATAATAAATATAATAACTTTGATAAGGGTGGATTGTATTTCCACAATATTAAAAAATAAATCACAGATCCCCTTGGGTATGCTTTCTGGACCCCTCTGGGGTTGCCAGACCACAGTGTTTATTAATAAGGTAATGCTGCACTTCTTATCCTCTCTCAGTGCTGTTTATGAAGCAGAAGGAGACAAGCTGCTTGTCCAGCTCCTACAGAATGGCTCACCGGCAGCAGTAGTGCATGCAGCAGCTGTTCTGAACAGCATGGCTTCACAGGAAGTGCTTCGCTGTAGCATTCTCTCCCACGGAGCCATGCAAGCACTGCTGAAACCCCTACACTCCACTGATAAACCCACACTCATCAGCACCACCCAGGCTGTAGCTGCACTCGCCTGTGATGCAGAGGGAAGGGCTGAGGTATGTCTCTAGTGATACATTACCACTATACTTTACAGGTAATTTTACTAATGGCTGACATTCAGAATTTCTAACAGCTGAATATATTGTACTTATACAGTATTGTACTTAAAATAATTGATAAAGTTTTTTGTCTGAATGAATTTATCAGAATAGATGCAGTTTTTTAAGAGAGACACTAGAAATGTGTATTTTTAATATAAACCATATTCATTCATAATCTTTTGTAACATGCAGTGTGAATTACTCACTCAGAATTACTCATTTTAATTTTTAACAGAATTGGATACTACAAATGATTGAAAAGTAACTTCTTATATGACAGGGATGATAATCAGTCAAATCCTTTATGAGACCTCAAAGGTAAATTTGGGAAAAGACCATACATACCAAACAACAAATGTTGTGACAGAAATAACACAAAATATGCAAATGCATTAATTCATATAAAAAAAATGAGACACACCGGAGATAAAATGCATTTAGGCGACACCTATATGTATCACACAAGAGCCGCTGTGCCATTGCACGAATTAAAGGATTAACAAGGTGTAATAAAAATGTGTAAAAATGGCTGATGCTGATATAAATCTGCACCAAAAACAGTAATTTTTCTTTTTGCTGTTCAATTTCTCATTCACCCTCTCACCTGTGCACACACTCCTGCCATCAGGATTAGACCTGATACCACAAGAGAGTTATATGCAGTGCATGATTAGGTTTGAAATTAAAAATTAAATTTGATTTTTTTTATATAGTTAAGAAATGCTGGAGGTCTGCCCCAACTGGTTAATCTGCTGACATCAAAAGACACTGAAATACGCCGAAATGCATGCTGGGCAGTGACTGTGTGTGCTAATGATGAGCCAGCAGCCACAGAAATGTGCAGATTAGGGTGAGATCATATTTAATATTCATTTACATCAATATATAAATGTATAAAAACAGGTGTTTTTTTCTCTCTCTGCATGAACAGAGTTGTTAGGACATAGCCACAATTAACCACAGTAAACCACAATGTATAAAGAATATGTAGCTGACACAACCCAGAATGATGTTTTGCAAAATATGAATGCAGTGGCACACCCTGGCATAGATAATATAGGCAATAGCACAGGGAGGCAACTTGCCAGGGGAGGGACTTACACATTGTGTTTTATTCATACGTTGTGTTTATGAAGAGCCAGCAGAGGGCATTAAAGCTCCACTTTATTATAGCACTTTTTATTATAGTCCATCTTGCCTTAAAATTATTATTATAAATATGATGTCAAAGTGCCCTTTACTTTTCCTTTACCTCATTTGAGTCTTATTTTGTTTACTATTCATCCTTTAAATGCTTGTGGCTTTGGTACTGCAGGGCTTTGGAGATCCTCCAGGAGATCAACTGCTCACTGAACCGTAAGAATAAGTTCAGTGAGGTAGCCTTTCAGAGGCTGTTGAATAGTAACCTCTCAGTAAAATACAGCCTTTCAGGACATCTCTTCTCCACTGATATCACTGCCGACGGCTTCTATGATCCAGGACAGGTAAATAAAGAAGTATTAATCCAGATTTAATGAATCTTCCCTAAGTAATCAAGTCATCTTCCCTGAGGCAGTCAGATTACTGAACACCCTGCTGCCTCCCAATGCTCACCTGGTCTAGTCAAACTCCTAATCCAGTATAACTCAAAAACATTGCACACTGCACTTTACAATGCCGCAGTAGACACTTTATATTTACAGTTACAGCCCATGTTCTGTGTATCTTTTTTTTTTCTTGTGCATTTATTGTCCTGTGTATTTATTGTTCTGTGTGTTTACCTTCCTGCACTCATCTCACACTGTTGTGTATTTGTTCGTTATGCAGTCTTGCGTACTGTTATGTGTTGCACCATGGTCCTGGAGAAATGGCATTTTGTTCCAGTGTATACAAGCTATATAGAGGAATGACAATAAAAATCCACTTGATTTGACTTGATCAATGAATGAATGGTTCATTGATTCATCCACAGTAACTGCTTTATCCTGGTTAGGGTTGTGGTGGCAACATTAAACTATGTAATCTAATTGAATTAAGTTCAAAAGAAATCTATATTATCTTCTGCATTCCTTCCAGCTCTCCATAATTGCTATACAATTGTGCCCCGAACTTTCTTGCTTAGCTTATTAGCTATAGCTTATCCTTCTGTGTGTTTGTGTTGTGAATGCCGGCAACCTCACTTCTTGTTATCTTGTGTGTAATGGTACCAAATAGCTTTATTTAAAAAAAAAATAATAATTATGGCCCATATAATATTATATTAATATTATAACATTAGAGCTATGATATTAAATACTGTGTCCTAAACCACACCTGCATCTAAGTGACAATGCTGAAGAAGTGAACAGATATTTGTGACGGATATTTACAGAAAAGATCTTAGGTGTTAGTTTTGCAGAAGTGCTCATTTAACTCTAATGAGTATCATGCCTATCTGTTCTATCTCCCCTCATAGACCAGAGATGGTCACAGGGTTCCTGATCTTGAAGATATTGCAAAGCAGGTTATCAACCAGCACCGAGCCGTAATTGCAGTTAATGGAAACCCTCCAGCTGAGTATGTCAAGGCCAAAAGTTATGCCTTTGCAACATATTTTACTGTTTTCTACATGAATTGGGTTACTTGACTTGCTAAATGTATGTATAGTACATATAATAGTGTATAAATGCAAGATGTCTGACTACATCTTCGTGTCTGACCAAGGCAGTTTCACTTCTATCCTTTTCGAAAACAATGGCTTGTGAATTCAGTTCAACATATTTAGTTGACATCAAAAGAAGTAAGTATCACAGTAAAATATACCATAGTCTGTTCATGACAGATGTGAGGCTAAAATCTAATATCTATCAGTAGCTCAGCAATGAAACTATTAGAGTTGAGCAATGCATTATACACTACATGGCCAAAAGTATGGGGACACCTGACCATCACACCCTTATGTGGGCCTTCCCCAAACTGTCGCAGCAAAGTTTGAAGCACACAATAGTCTACCAAGGCTACTGTATACTTTGTTTGCAGTAGCATTAAGATTTCACTTAACTGGAACTAAGAGGCCCAAACCTGTTCCAGCTTGACAATGACCCTGTGTACAACCTCACTAATGCTGAATGGCCAAATCCCCACAGATTCCCAGAAGAGTGAAGGTTATTATAACAGCAAAGGGGGACTAAATCTGGAATGGGATGTTCAAAAGGTACATATGGGTGTGATGGTCAGGTGTCCACATACTTCTGGCCATATAGTGTACCACAAAGTCTTATTGATAGCATTACAAGAATGATATGAGGCAAACTACTACACACACTTAGCAGACACAAAAAGCAGATAGGCAGCTACATTCCTGAATTCACTACTCACATTCTTTCTTGTCTATCTAACTTTTTTTTTTAGTAAATCAAAAGGCAAAGGATGGCAGGAGGATGAGAAACAGTGGTATGAGGATGAGTGTAAACCACAGCAGGAAGCAGGAGAGGAGAAGCCATGGACACTGCCATATGATGCTCAGTTCAACAATCTGATCAAAGAGACATTCAGATCTGTCCTGCCCTTACATGAAGAGGTGGAAATGTACACTGCTCTGGCTAAGTGAGTTTTAAAATTCCTAACCGAGGAAAAGAAGTCTTCATGTGGTTGGAATTTGATATTCATAAGCTGTTTGGTAAAGCCGATTGTGTGATGTGTGGTAAATATTCCACTTAGGTTGGTGTGTGATGCAATGGGGGGCCCGGTAGATATTGAGAAACAACATGATTTTCTTTGGGAGCTTCACCTGAGTGAGCTGAAGGTTGAGATGCAGTCAAACATCATTCCTATTGGCAAGATCAAAAAGGGAACCTACTATCACAGAGCCCTACTCTTCAAGGTATTGTTCCAGTCCTCTATCCCTTTTCTGTTCTGTTTTATAGCAATAAAACTGTAACATTTATATATAAGATACCCAGTTGTAGTATAATTTCTTTCATAATACTTGGTTATGCCTCCTCTCACCTTAATAACAGCACTAACCATGTAAGAATGTCACTATTGCCTTGAATCAAAGTTGATGATGCTCCTTAGAGGTGGTGGTTGAGTTGCCCAGAGATACACTAAATTAGATAATTTAAATAATTTAATCATAGAATCATAGTTAACAAAATATGAAACCATAATTAGCAGCTGACTGCTGTAGGAACTGATTAGCTCAGAGTCTCTCCAGCTTTCCTTAAAGATATAATATGTGACTCTATCATTGTGGGTTATGAATGTCAGCAGATCACACAAGGGGTTTGAATGCAAATACAGATTTTATTTTTAAAAAGGCAGACAATCCAAAAGGGCAACTTTTGCACTCAGCAAACAGAATACACTAGGCAAGGATTAACTCAAACTAACACAGAACTGACTTAAAGCCAGAATAGTAACAGATGTTAAGGCTTGGAAAAAACACTGGCTAAAAGCAGGAGCGAGACATTCAACGAATGTTTGAATGTCTAGACTTGGTGTGATTTTGAAGAGATGTGCTTAATTAGTTATCAGTGGAGATGTGAATGTAGATATGAGTCATGTGACTGGCCTTGAGGTTCTTCTATGGTGCTGAGGATATTAGAAAATGCATGCTTTTGAATGAGGCTGGCAGTGATGAGACAATGAAATGTTAGTAATGATAGCAATTACCAAGCTAATTTATTATTATTAACTGAGATATTGATATTGTGGGCTTTATAATTTAAGTAAATGGTAAGATGTATGAGTCAGCACAGTATAGAGACACAGTAAGGAGACATCCAGATGTGGAATCTGAGATCACACTGGCAAATGACACACTGTAAATTTACATTAGCAAGGAAAGTCTTGTTAGTCATAAAAGTGTTATGATTGCTCTATCACTGCTGGATTTGCACTCTACCTGTAGTTCATTAACACACTGCACACTACAGGTTTTGGCAGACAGGATTGGCTTGAGCTGCAGTTTGGTGAGAGGACAGTACAGTCGTGCCTGGAATGAAGTTCTGCTCCCCTCCACCACCACAAAAGCTACTGGATTTTACCCTCAACTTCAGACTTACATCATAGATCTCATGCACAAACCTGGAACCCTTATGAAGTGTGGCACGCCTGCTGCTGTACAGTACCAGACAATCTAAGAAAAACACATTAGTTCAAAGTTTATAGCTTTCCTTTAGCCCTCTCTGCTCTACACTCCATCTCTGTACTTTTGACCATTAAGCTTATCCTGTTCAAGCAACAATTAATCCACCCACTGAATGTGCTATGTTGCAATAACCCACTGATATTCACTATGATGCTGACATAACTGAATTAAATATCTTTGGTATTAAAGGGATAGTAATAATACTAGTAAATATAGATGATCAACCAAAACATGTCTGGTGTCTAAAATTTGTTTCTGTAGTTTTCCACAAGTACAAAGCTATTGCTGCTAACAAGTAAGAGGATGATGTCTTTTGAGGCAAGTGTGTGATAATGTAGACATGCAGTTTGTATGATGATAAACTGGAAGCTGTAAGTTTCCTTTACTTGTCATAGTTCCAGTGCAAAACTGAAGGAAGGAAATTGAGACGCCATCTACATTTGGGTGATCAACAACATTTGGGGGAAATTTCACTTTCATGTCTTCTTGTAGTTTCCAGTGGTACGAAATGTGCAATTTGTGTCTCAATGATGTTGCACCGACATTTTTTTTCACCTGCTACTTTCAGCCATCTGTATAAAATGCTTTAAATAAGTCAGTGTTATAAGACAGCAGGTGTGCCTCAGAGACGTACTGCTACACTATATGGCCAAAAGTTTGTGGACACCTGACCATCACACCTATATGTGGGCTTTCCCCAAACTGTTGCCACAAAAATGGAAGCACAAAATTGTATAGGATGTCTTTGTATTCTGTAGCATTAAGATTTCCCTTCACTGGAACTAAGGGGCCCAAACATGTTCCAGCATGACAATGCCCCCAATGCACAAATCGAGGTCCATGAAGATATGGAAGTTGCCAAGGTTTGAGTGGAAGAATTCGAGTGTCCTGCACAGATCCCTCACCTCAACCCCATTGAACACCTTTTGGATGAACTGGAATGCTGACTGCACCCCAGGACTCCTCGCCCAACATCAGTGCCTGACCTCACTTATGGCCTTGTGGCTGAATGGGCAAATCCCCACAGCCATGCTGCAAAATCTGGTGGAAAGCCTTCCCAAAAGAATGGAGCAAAGAGGGGACTAAACGTGGAATGAGCTATTCAAAAACCACATATGTGTGTTATGGTCAGGTGTCCACAAACTTTTGGCCATATAGTGTATGTCTCCTGGAGGACATCCCAGAGATTTACAAGCTGGGTATTTCACTATCTCTTAAGTGTTTCCGTTTGATTCATCCCAGAGTTCAGTTGGTTTACCAGGCAGGGCATGTGGTGCTCTTTATCTTGAGCCATGCCTTTATCTCCAACAATATTTTCTAGTCTGTCTAGAATATTGTGATCTTGTGTTACTGTTTTCACTTTGCAAGAGGATATGGCTTGACAGTGGTAGTTTCAAGTATTAGGCTAAGTCTGACTGCGTTGTTTTAGCTAAAGTTACAGAGCCGTAATGGTCGCGTTTACCAACATTAGCTAGCTATTGTGATAACTAGCGAACTAGTAATGCTTGGTAGCACAGTTGGTAGTGGAATATTTACAAGTTAATGTTAACCAGGATGGTGATTTTGGCCAGGATGCCAAATAATTAAAAAAAGAAAGTATTTGTCATGTGTGCAGTAATTTTTTGGGGGGTGAAAAAAAAAAATCTCACAGAGAGAAAAGTATAACAAAAAGAAAAACTGTTGCCTAACTTTTAGTAGACAGAGTGTATTTGACTCAAACATTATTATTAACATAACTATATAATGCGTAGTTATCAGTTTAATCATGTAAATTCAGATTTACTGGAAGTGTTAGGTTATTTAGGTTACCTAGTTTTAAAGTCAGGCGTCAATAAAACTAAAAAAGATAAAAGATAAAAAAAAAAAAAAAAAAAAAAAAAGTGACAACGACTAACTGGTGTTAATTATTAATGTAAGTGGCTAGTTTAGGCCAAAGTCAGTTTCATCAAAGCACAGCTGCAAACCACTGTTAGTTTTCATCAACTTTAACCTAGAAGCATTATCAGCTATAAACAAGGTTTTAACCATTGGTTGTTGGATGAGGGAGGGAATGTAAGTCAAGTAACAGTGAAAAACCCAATTCAGTTCTACCAAGTTCATTCACTGAGCATTAATTCAGCTTGGGTCTGGTGTAAAAGTCTGTGCATGGAAACATGGCACGTCTCCTGGTGCGACTTTCTTCTGTACTTTACAATGGAGCTTCCATACAATCGGTTTTGTCTAAGAGCCGGGCTGTGCTGAACCGACCACTAGGCACAGCAACAGGTAAGTAACATCTCTTTTGACTTTTTTCCAAAAATAAAACAGTGGCCTTTATGTTATTCTAAATAAATTGTAATGCACGCCTGAAATAGTCAATAATTTGCTGTAATGTTTAGCAGCTGTCTCATTTTTATCTACACTGACCTGAATGACTTCTAAATCTACAAAAGGAAGGTGTGATTGTCAGCAATGTCCATATCCTGAAAATGTCCTCAGTGACCCTTAGAGCAGGATGAATGAACTGTGATAGAAAATTGCGCACATGATTATCTGAAGTACAAAGTCCTGTCCCACAAGTGACAACACTGTCAACACCAAGGCCATGCATGGAATGAACTTGAGGGGCTGCTGTAAACAATTGTTCACTCTAGTCTAATAATAAATTAATGAATCAAGTTCGAATCATATTAATTTATGTACTATTAATCTGGTTTTACTCATCAATATCCTTTATTCAGAATATCTCTTTTATGTTAGAAATTCTTTTTGTTTTCATTAGAGAAGGTGACCCAAGCACATAAATTTGGTCATGAGACATCGTGAAGAGAACAGAATATAAAGGAATGTATAGGTGCTTCATATGATATAGAAAAGGAATGTTACTTTTTGTTAGATAAGAAAAGGAAAAAAAAAAGTATTGTCAGTTCAGTACTGGAAAAATGATCCTAAAACCAGCTGTGAGTCACTTTGGTCTGTTTTTCAGACCCATACACTATAGATTGACTCCCCAGTCTAAAACACTTCTTGAGAACTTCTTGATTATGTATGAGCACAGAAATGTATGAAGCCCTACATGTGCAGCATAATTAATCACAAAATATTCTTCTGTGAGTTGTGTTGCAGTTGGCCTAGAGGTCTCTCTTCCTGCTTTCTCTAGGTTACAGGACATTGATCATATTAATTTAGAGACACACAATTTTTTTTTTTTTTTTTTTTATAAAATGTGATTTTAGTATTAAATTGTTTAGATTGAATTTGCAGATAGTCAAAGTGTGAAACTTGTCCCTGTAGTGGTTTTGCTGTTTGTTTGTTTTTTAAGAAGCTAAATATATAAGTGGAAAATCTGAGTTTGTATTGAACATGAGACAGGTGAGTGATGTTGTATCATCAAATATAAATGCTAGTCATTTAATTCATAAATACAGGACCTTTAACACCAGAAAAAGAGGGGTGGGCCATGTAGGATTGGGGATGTTTCCCAGATTAAATATGGGAAACATCCTCAATCTAATGGATCACAAAAGCAGTCATTAGAAAACAAAAAATGAACCACGATACTTTTATCCTCATCAAGAATTGTGGCTCATTTTTTGTTTCCTGTTTTTGTGGAACTGCCACGTTAAGTGATCTATTAGAGAAAGTAGGAAAATATGATTTTCTAAAAAGACATTTTGAATGACTTCATAGGTGAAGCATTTTATCTTTTTATAAATTAATCAATTCACTTGGCTGATTATTATTCCTTAAATACATAGACCTCAGTGTTTCCAACACTAGATAATCAATTAATGCTATATGCTGTACATAGTCAAAAATCCTGCAGGTTCATAAATCAATTCTTTGCTCTTCTTTGCAGAGCTTCTTTCTTTGACACGTTATGATGAGTGTGTGGACTGGAAGAAGAAACTAACTCCAGAACAGTATGTAGTCACTAGAGAGAAAGGGACCGAGGTGGTAAGTGTGTGTTATACACAGACTGACATACATGAGCCATTTTAGGTGAAACTGGTAGCATAAACAAAGCATACATACTTATTAACCTGTCGCACTTATTCATTAATCAGCCATGATTCTGATCTGTTTTATTTTGCTTTTCTCCCAGCCGTTCAGTGGAATCTATCTGAACCATAATGATGTGGGCATGTATCACTGTGTGTGCTGCGACACACCACTCTTCAGGTAACACGAGTGAGAATCATTCACATAAAAAGTACAGTCCAGTCAAGAACAGTCTTCTTTACCTACCGGATATTGGTTCCACTGAACTCCTACATCTGAAAATAGTGCTCACTGTTAGCCAGAGGAAGAAGTGCTCCCCCTGATGAATCAATAGTTCCTTTCTCCTTAGCTCCATATCTATAATTTCCCCAAGAGATTCTGAAAATGGACTTCTCTTTAAAGAATCTGCAGTTAACTCTGCAATTGTTTTTAATACAATCTCCGAATGGATCAGTGAAGAGAGAAATGACATTTATTAAGAGCCAAGCCACCTGTTTCATTTTGACCTTCAACATTATATTCACCATATACTAATAAATCTTTTCTGCTTCAACATCTTTGACCCTATTATGTTCATATGTACTGAGGTGCCCTTTTTTTAGTTACTAAATCAGTATATCTAGTAAACTAAATGATTCTCCAATCGCAATGCCATTTTTGAAGCAGCAAATACAGCTGCAGTTGCAGGTAATGCTTTTATAAAGGTTGGCAAAGAGCAAACAAATTCAAGAAACACTTGGCTTAAACTTGGTCAAGGTCAGGCAGTAGGTCAGATGATTCATAAACAGGATATCAGAGGCAAAGGCAAAATCACAAAAACCAGGAAAACAGACCAGTTCAAAAACCATGAATGAGTACCCTGATACAAAGTCTTGGTACATCAGATGCAAAAACACAGAGCTGAGCAGATACTTCACAAAGAGTGAGTGTATGGAGTGTGTTATATAGGTGAGTGGTAATTGAGTCAAGGTTTATGTGATCAGTAATCTGATGACTGTGAATGTGAGATGGATGGGTGTTGTAGTCTTTGGTGCCCATATTTGTAGGCTGTGGTGTGTTCTCAGAGATGGAGTTTAACGCTGATTCTGGCATTGACATGACATCATTTAGCCCTTTTAACTCTTACATTAAAATTAATGTAAATTTACTTTTAAAATCATTTTTGAACAATGAATCTAAGAAAACGTGCATTTAACCATGACCTCTTTTTTTTTTTTTTTGCAAGGTTTCTTTGCTGATAGTCTGCTTTTTGCTCTTAAACAAGGTTGACTCTGTAACAAAGTTGAAAGTAACAAGGTGGAGGTTTTTTAGCATAGAATTAGCAAATACACAAAATGTGCTTAAATAGCATCCATCCTAATGGTACGATTACATTAAGAGCATTCCATAGATTCATCAAAAAACAAAAAAAAAACTTTTTTCGGAACCTATAATAGATGATTCATGGAAAGAGATATTTCAAGCATGCAATGTTAAATGGACTCACACTTACTATATAATACTATATAATTTTAACGATTATATTTCAAGGAAAAGCGTAGTTATAGTGGGCTGGGCTAGGCAAAAATGGTGTTTTCTAAGTGAGTTTTAGATTATTTATTTACCAGTGTTAGTGTATATCTGTTTTTGTGGCATCCTGGCTCCATCACAAATAGGAAAATCTCTAAGCCCACTTTACATTCACATGAATTCATTCAAACTTACTCAACAGTAACTGTAGCTGAGAAATAATCTTCTATCCCGCTGCCTCTCACAGCTCGGAATCAAAATACGACTCTGGAACGGGGTGGCCATCTTTCTTTGAGGCTCATGGGACATGGGAGAGAGACGAGAGTCATGCAAACATTATCCGCAGACCTGATAACTCGTTAGGAAGCCCGGGAACAGAAGTCATCTGCAAACAGGCAAGTGACTGAAACAGGATGAATGAAAATAACATGAAAAAGCAATGACTAGTGTTCAGTTAAATAATTGTTATGACTAAGATGACAGTACTAAGACAGTACACTGTTATGATATTTATATATATTTTATAATAATAATAATAATAATAATAATAATAATAACAATATTATTCTATAGCTTCAGCTTGATTTCCAGGTGTCATTTGCCTTTTGAAATAAGTTCTCATTTGGCATTATAAAATCTAGCATAAATCCAACAGCTGTCAACATATTGAGAAATTCCTCTGTAATGTCCTTCTAAATACGAATAGGAATAAACTTGTAAATAAAGCAAAAGTAAACTTGTTATTTAAAAATACAGTGTGATGTGTTCCGTACTACTAAGTGTGATTTATAAGGTTTATAAAAGAAATTAATGTATGTATATATTATATTGACACTGGAACGTCTGAACGTCTGAAATTGACATATATAACAGGAAAAACAAGCTTTTCAGGGATATACGATATGACATGGCTGTGCTTCGATTAGAGCACAGTGGTTGCAAGTGGATAAAATCTCTGAAATTATCATAGTACTGCTGAGTTTTGATACGTTAGTACAGTATAAAGGAAAAAAGGTTATACAGATGAAATTTATCCAAAAATCTGAAAAAAAATTACTGACATGAACAAAATGATTATGGCTATCTGTAGTGTCATCCCATAAACAATATTTTAACCATTTCCTTCACGGAATAGCTGTAATACAGAATTGAATGTCATCCTCTTTGTCCTTTTTGTTTCTCCAGTGTGATGCCCATCTCGGCCATGTGTTCGATGACGGCCCGGATCCAACAGGCCAGAGATTCTGCATAAACAGTGCAGCTCTGAACTTCAAGCCCAGAGAAAACTAATTCAATCTCATAGACAAACACATTTCCCATCCACATACTCCAGCTGCAGGTGTTCAGAGTCTGAATGAATTGTGGAGAACTGGATGTCACCTATAAGCTGATATCTGAGAACGAATATGTGCTTCAGTCAGACTGGTTTAATTATGCCCTTTTCTCTTTATGTTTAATGTATTTTTACCTTACTGGGTCTGTCAGAAGTAATTTAAAGAACAAATGAACGCAGGAATGTTCGAGATCTCATGTTCTGCTTTTAGTCATAATTCAATCAGAACGTGTCTTTTCTAAACTTTTTGGCTAAAAAGCCCTGGCATTGCTTTATGTAGAAAAAAGGGAAGGTATTCGGGGTCACTAGACATGTCACGGCCATTTTTTTTCCAACTTTCCAGCATGGCTGCTGTTGACAGACTGGAAAATGATGTATATAGCAGTGAAAGAGGTCAAAAGGTTAGAATTATGTTTACAATTTTACCCTTTTTGTTCTGCTCAATTAATGATATTTAATGGGCTGCGATTCCACAGGGTCCTGAGTTGCCTACGAATTGTAAAATAAAGCTAAGTATCAACATAACAACATTGCATTAAAGTCTGGGGAAAATTAAATATTGCAATAAATTGTATTACTTCCTTGTCATTTTTTTTTTGGCTTAAGAATACGACACTATATTCATCTTCCTTGGTATATGTGTGTAGATGCTCTGCCCACAGCCTCAAAAACATCTAAGGTCTTTTGTACACTGTTCTGGTCACAATCTTAAGGATGCTGAAAGTTGCAGTCTGATTGGCTGTCTACATTTAATGTATGGGCTCTTCTATAAACCAGTTTCTAATAGGAGAGCAAACATTGAAACACTGCGACACAATAAGGTTTTTTGGGGAAATGATATAGTCACTGGGTGTGGCACAGTGTTACATTCGGTAGCACTGTTGCCTCACACATCAAGTTACTCTCTGTGTGGAGTTTCTGCATGTTCTCCTTGTGTTCACATATATTTACTCCAGGTTTTCCAGTTTCCTCCCATTGTCCAAAAACATGCATGCAGGAGGATGAATTTGTCCCTCCATCGTGGTCAGGGACACAATGGATTTGGAGCCAATCCCTGTAACACTGGGCACAAAAAAGCAGGAGAATTGACCCCAGATGTTGCCTAGCCAATTACAAATCAATTCTAGTCTAAAACAGTCTAACGTAGTTAAATATAGCCAGATAACCTTAACAAATTAGTGAAACTTACCCCTGCTTGTTGCAGGTAGGGGCAAGGTTTAGTGGGAGTCTGCAGCAAGAGTGTGGGGAAACAAGCAAATTAAAGTGGCACACGTGATGCTTATTTGTGGTCATTTATTAACAGACTGTTTATCTCTCCTTGTTTAGTGTCCTGGCTCACTTAATATAAACGGCCATTTTTAAATGGCAAAATTGACATAACAGAAAATTAGAGAGGGAGCAGTATCTCATCCACTGTAGACCCCTGCTAAACCACTCCCCTCCCTACCACAATGCTTTTTCAAATTAGATAGAGTTCATGCCTTCTAGGGTGGCAGAAATGACACCTCATTGTATATGGGTCTTTGCTTCATCTACCAAACTGAAACATTATACTGAGGTAGAGCCAGGGCTGTTCTGTCCTCAAGGTCAGCAGTGCAGTCTTTTGTGGTTTATACCACAAAAATTATTCAGACACACACCAATAACTATAGCTTTAACAACTTTATGTAGCATAAGAAGGTTACAGCTGATGAAGAATTGGCACGATTCTTGATAGTTTTTGTCTACGGTGATGAAATTGATTGGATGCTAAATAGAAATGCAAATAAAATGTACAGGAGCTCATTCTATTGACATACAGCTACTGCTTGTTATTGGCTAGAAGACGAGAGCTTTGAGAAAGTCTGTTTTTTTCTTCAAGATGTAATTAACTAAGAGTACTTAGTGTATTAAGTATTAATGTATTCAATAACAGTCAAGTAAAGTATAAATACCCCAATATAATAGTTAAGTGCAGTAACAAAGTACAGTTACCCAAGTATTTTCCACCACTAGGGGTACCACATTTGCCGTTGATGCCACTGAGCCTACTTTGTAACACACAAACTGATCTCATACATAGTGTTAGTGTACTGTAAGTACTGAGAAAGACACATTTTGACCCAAATATCATTTTGTATCATTTCAAATTTCTAATTGTCTAATTTAATTTAAGTGTTACAGCCATTTTGCAGGAGAAATTCACTGCAATTCAATTGACTACAATCCAATTTATATAAAAACTAGTCATGATAGTTATGATGAATATGTAATGAAAATGGGAATAATGGTTACAGATTAGCTGTAACACATTTATAACTGGTAGTGGAGTGTGTGGGGGTGAGATAGGGGTTTAAGGGGTTTAAGGGCTGTCTTTTTCCAGTAAAGCCATGTTAATGATAAACTCACTGTTTTGTTTGCTCTGTGTCAATGGTGGACATCTTAGTTGAGAAACATGCAAACACACAGGCAAGAGCAAACAGGAAATCCAACTACCAAACTTCCTAGCAGTGCTTGTACGACAAATATAGAGAGAAAACCTGTCTTTATTTTGCTGTAAATGAAAAGATGAATATGTGTGCAGGTATTGTGCGTGCGTGTGTGTATTTGTTTCTGGTGCTGCTGTTGGGTTTCAGTCTCTGGGAACCTGTGGATGGAAGACGAACTCGATACAAGCCAAAACCAAAACCAAAACCAGATAAAAAGCCCATTGAGGAGATCGCTCCAGCTCAGAATGTTGATATCAATCAGGTACAATTTACAAAATCTGTCATTTCACTTCCTGTCTCATTTTGTTTTGAATAGTTTGAAATCTCTGCTATTTCCATTACATGTGAATATGTGTGTGCAGGTATGGAGACATTTGAAGATTGCAGGCTTTAAAATTGTTTTTGGCTGCATGACATTTTTTTAAGTAATGCATCCTCTGAAAATCTAGCATACACCATCAAAGACTGATTTAATTAAATAGATTTTCTGTCCCAGATGAATGGACAGTGGTACCTGCTAAGTGTGGCGTCGAGATGCAAGTACCTTTTAGAGCATGGCTATAAGGTGGAGGGCACCATCATAACTCTGACTGCAACCAACTCGCCCAAAGCACCAATCCAAGTGAGCACCTTCACCAAACTGTGAGTATCTGCATTAATAATAATAATAATAATAATAATAATAGAAAGTGTCGAATCGAAGGTGTTTCTATAACAGCAGCTCTGATAGTAGTTCCAGCTGCAATGTTTATATTAATGTGCTTGTTCTAATATGTTATCGTTTCTATAGTAATAAATTGTATGGTGGACGATCCACAGAAACTGATTGAAAAACATTGTAATTGTTGATATGGTGAAGTTTTCTTTGTGGAGATGTTTATTTCGCCTTTTATTTTTTGGAAGGAGTCTCCAATATCAGCACACTGTTATGGTCAGAGGTAGAGCTGTAAAGTTTTCCAAAATGAGAACGTCTTTGCGGTTTATTGGTAACATGACAAGCTGTGAGTTTTTTAACTTCAGGAGATTGAAAACTTCAAGAGATGGAAAATATGGATTCTGAGGGACTGTTTATAGCTGCTATAACTTAGGTGAAAAAGGAACTAACTTGTTTCATGGATGTTCCACAACATTAAACATGACTATAAACGAATAAAAAGATTGATGTTCTTTCATTAATAAAATTGTAATGATTGGATAATTGCTGTGGTATAAGAGAAATAAAACACATTATTGGAATATTATGGAAAATAATCATTACGCCACCCTGTCGTTAATTATTTTACTATAACAACATGCTCTGTTGTGTTTTATTCCATACATACCATGCATTGTTAATGGATATTTTGTGCTCAAGCTGTTCAAGTTCTATGATAAACAAACAAGGCTACATGCTAATCAGTGGTGTTGGCCCTCGTGTTTAGCGGGGTGATACGACATTTTTGGGGGTTTTCTGGGGTAATCTTCACCCTGAATCTCTGATTTGACATTGAGACATCGACCACTGAGACATTGACCATTCTTTACTTGCAGAAGCTGAACCTAAATACTGTATACAAATATAGCACACTATCATCTCTGTGCTCTCTTATAGACAATGTATAGGAAAAGCATGATTAGTTTTCCTTCTGTAGTGTGTACTTGTGAGTAAAAAAGCTCAGTGCTTTTGCTCAATGATGAAATATGATATGATCTTATAGGTTAACTTTATTTTTTCCCCTTGTATCTGCCTGTGCATTGTGACTCAGAAATCTGAAGATGTCAGTTTCATGCATTTTGTTGGTAATTAAAGGAAACAATAATTTTGTCTTTTAAGTTATATTGATGAATTTTGAACAATATGACCATCTACATGAACTAACAACAGTAAAATGATCAGCATTATTTTAAAGTCATCTCTAAGATTGTTCATGCTGGTGTATGTGGAATTTCTACAGACAAATCTCTGTATATATCAGGTTTTAGTTGAAATTTGAGTAGTACTTCAGGAGTTAGTAGCACTTTATAGTTAATAAGACATCTATGAGCTTAATGAACCTTCATCAATAAGTTTAATTGCCTTTAGTTTGCTCGTGATATTGCAGGAGACTAAACTCCTTCATCAACTGGCTGAGCGCAAGATCCAGAGTTTGACATAAATTGATCTATTCCAAGCCTCACCTTATTTTCTTAACCCTCCAATCATTACAGTTTCTGCACTTAAGCAGACACGTCAGCACTTCCCCCACACACATATTTTTAATTGATGGGTCCTCAAGACGGACAGAGAGAGACACACAGGTATAGGTTTACATTTTTTTAATTAAAAAAAAAAACACTCAGGCAAACAAGCCAAAAAGGCTGGACAGTACTCAATATATACAGGCAATGGATCAGACATTAAAAAAGATAAATGAGAAAACAATCAACAGGCAGGGATTATATAACTCTTCAGTAACTGCTTTATCCTGGTCAGGGTTGCGGTGGCTCTGGAGCCGATCCCAGAAACACTGGGCATAAAGTGTGAATACACCACGGTTTGGAAGCCAGTCCATGGAATGGCACTGTGTGCACACATTCACTCTTAGGGGCAATTTAGCATCTGCCTACTGGCATGTTTTTTGGAAGGTGGGAGGAAGCCAGAGAACCCAGAGGAAACCACACAGACAGTAACCTGAGCTCAGGAGTTATTGGAGGGAAACAGTTTCAGACTGCTTTTCAAAATTAGCTCTGCAGGAACTTTACAAGTTAGCTACATGTTAGTTATCCAGTGTTGAAATATATTAATGCTGTCTATATTTCTATGGCATACTGAAGGCCTTACTGTGGGCTTCTACCTGAAACTTTCCGGGTCCCCTTACATTACATGTGATATCCGCTTACCCCAATGACTGTATCACTATTTTTTTTCACAAGCTTGACCTAGCAACAATAACCAGGCATGGGAGGGACTTGATCAACATTTCAGTCACTATCATCCAGCAAGCTACAATCCCATAATTCTCAACAGTTCACTATCTGTTTGAAGTACAGCATGTCTGGACTGGATCCAGAATGGTGGGAAATCCTACGAATTCTAATAATACTAACAATTATAATAATATTTGATGTGTTCGTGATTAGTTCATTATTAGGTAAGAACTCTTATTATTGTTAGATAAGGAATAAAATACAATAGTGAATGTTGTTATAGGAAAATAATCAGTGATAGGGTGGTGTACCAGGGTGGTGTGACTTTATCACTTTATAAGTTTCCCATTACAACAATGCCCCCAAAGGTTTTATTCCTCTTATACCACAGCAGTTTGAGAAGATTACATTTTCTATTTATGAATGAAAATGTCATAACCATTATAGCAGCTATAAACAGTTGTTCCCTCCTTTTTTTTCTCTCTTGAAATTAATAAGACAAAAAAAAGGAAAAAAAAAAAGAAAAGAATGCAGCTTGTCATGCTACTGAGAAACTGGACCAGATGTTAAATAAATTAAAAGTCTCCTTACAGGAAACACCAAAACACCATTTTTTGTTAGACTTAGTTTATGTGGCATGTCTATCATACAAATCTCTGTGAATGAGCTGTTTCTATAGAAACGATAACAAATTAGAATGAGCTTGTTCATAAAATATGTCATTTTAATTATTGCTGGAACTACTATAAGAGCTGCTGTCAGATTCAGGAAGTCACCAGAGCTGCATATAAAAATGTTACTGGGTTGTTTTCTTCACCTAGTGCAGATGTTGTACTTCCACTCATAACTACATTACCACATGGTTTAGTTGTTCTTTTTTATATATACTGTATATCTATAGTGACTATTGACAGAAACTGGCCGGAATCTTTATATAATAATGAAGCACAAACCTCCGTGAACTCTAAAAAGTCTGTGTTTTTAACAGGAATTGAATCACGCAACACTACTCAGTCTGTTTATTTTAATCTAAAGGTTGATATGCGTTTTATGTTTTAAAATTTATGTTAAAACGTACAACATAATTCTTATGTGAAAAGCAGAATACTTTATAAGCTCTTTCCTTCTTTTGGTAGAAATTATCAGTGTTGGGAGATCAAACAGCAGTACGAGAGCACAAAGAGTCTGGGCCGATTCCTACTGAGAGGTGATGGACTGTGAAATATTTTTCTCCTTAATAAAGATGCAAACAGGCACAAGCCTGGAGAAGATGAATAGTTTTTATTGAACATCTACCCAGGCATCTAACCCAAGGTTAGCACAAAGCAAACGGTCTCTTAGGCCCTGGCAAACACATTCCTGTGCACAATGAGGAGGAGGTTTTCATTAACCCAAGAGTCTTGAGAAATGTTTAACCTGCTCCAGTAAGTCTGAAAATTTAAATATAAATTCCATTCTGTACTGATAATATCAGAATTATTCATCAAAGGTGAAAATGTTCATCAGAACCACACACTAGACAACTATCCAGGGATGATTAGACATTGAATTTTCAGATATTGAATAAAAATGCATTTAAAGGGGGTATTTAATATGTCAAAATGAAAGAAATCATGAAATGTGAATACTTCTTAGGTACCTAACAAGATACATAACACTCTGAATTACTATTTAAATTTCATTTAAAGTATGTTTAATTTGTGTGCTTAATTTCTTTTCATAATTAGAGAAATATTCAGCCTCACTCATGTTAATAGTTTTTATTTTATCCTGCTGAAAGAGGCCACTGCCATTAGGGAATACTGTTGCCATGAAGGGGTGTACTTGGTCTACAACAATGTTTAAGTAGGTGGTACGTGTCAAAGTAACATCCACGTGAATGCCAGGACCCAAGGTTTCCCAGCAGAATATCTTCCAGAGCATCAGACTGCTTCCAACAGCTTGCCTTCTTCCCATAGTGCATCCTGGTGCCATCTCCTCCCCAGATAAGTGACGGTCATGCATCTAGCCCTCCAGATGATGTAAAAAAAAAAAAAAAAAAAAGTGATTCATCAGACCAGGCCACCTTCTTAAATTGCTCCATGCTCCAGTTCTGATGCTCACGTGTCCACTGTAGGTGCTTTCGGTGGTGGATGGGGTCGGCATGGGCACTCTGACCGGTCTGCAGCTAGGCAGCCCCATACTCACCAAGCTGCAATGCACTGTGTGTCCTTTCTATCATAGCCAGAAATAAATTTTTCAGCAATTTGTGCTACAGTGGCTCTTCTCTGGGATCGGACCAGACCGGCTAGCCTTCATTCTCCATGTGCATCAATGAGCCTTGGGCGCCAGTTCACTGGTTGTCCTTCCTTGAACCACTTTTGATAAGTACTAACCACTGCATACTGGGAACACCCCACAAGACCTGCCGTTTTGGCCACTCAGATCCTTACACTTTTTTTTTTTTTACGCTTTTTTTTTCCAACTTTGAGAAATGAGTGTTCACTTGCTGCCTAATATATCCTAATAAACACGGCAAGCACATCACACACAACACTGTTGCCAAACTTATTAACAAATTCAAAAAGACTGGAAGTGTTGCGGAACAACCGAGAAGTGGACGTCCACGAACGTCCACTGATGAAGGCACAACCGACGTGGCGCTGGCGGAAATAGTCCCCTATGTACGGAGACATTTGGGACACCCTTATATATATATATATATCTCCACAGTTCTTCATAGCCACACAATGCATATTTTTACTTCTTTTTTATCTGCAGCAGAACTGGTTTTATATTAAGCTGAGTGTTCTTTGTATCCTTACTATAGCAAAGATGCCAGTGAAGAACACTGAGATCCTCATTGTAGAGACAGACTACAACTCTTATGCCATTTTACTCTATAAGAAGATGAACAACCTCACCTTGAAACTCTATGGTAAATAGCCTTTTTTTTTTTTTTTAACCCATCTGCAAAAGTAAACTTACAAGTGGAGCAGGTTAGTGTATATTGGTGCAGTACATAAGATCTTAATTAAACGTTCTGTGTGCTAAAGGCCGCTCCCCAGAGATCGCTGAAGACATCGTGGATAAATTTGAGGACATTGCAAAGAAACAAAATCTGGGCTTGGATGTTGTTTTCCAGTTTCCTAATTATGGTAAGTGTATTTTCTGACTGAATAAGAAAGTTTTTCAGTGAGTTGAAGCCTTTCAGTGAATTGAATCGTTTTATTTTCACTCGATGTCGTTTTAAGGGTTTTGTCAGTCTGCAGACAGTGAGCACACACTTGGTAAGAGTGACACTTTTCTGTCATTGCCATACCTATAATAAGACTTTGAGAATAGTAAATGAAGATAAGACATGGGGAACACAGTTGCACTTGGAAATAAATATTGTCTCTTATTTTCTTTGTTCCAGTAATGACCTGAGCAGGTCTGTCTTTGTGAGAGACGTCTGTGGATATGACGGCTTCATCGTAAACACGAGTACAAGAAACAATCTCAGATGTGGTAGAAAAAATAAAGACGATCAAACTCATAATTTCTGTGATTTTCTTTTTGTGGGGTTTTTTACTCACAGAGGAAGATTTTCTGGATAAAATGAAACGATTTTCTTCGAACTTTAGTAATATGGCAAAGCTGAGGTTATAAATTTGAGAAGGTGTAAACTGATAAAAATGAGGGCGAATCAACTATGTAATTGTGTGTGTGTGTGTGTGTGTGTGTTATGAATAAAATTGAATATGACGGTCTTCCTGGGCAGAAATGTGAGAAGTGACCCATGTAAAATTCACCTTGCTAAAATAGTCTCTTTATTTGATATATATATATCTGTATATATATGTATATTTATATATGATCAAAAGTATGTGGACACCTGACCACTGAACATCTCATTCCAAAACCATTGGCATTAACAAGGAGTTGGTCCACCATTTGCTGCTATAACAGCATGGATTTGTGCTCATTCAGCCACAAGTACACAAGAGATTGGTCACTGATGTTGGGACAGGAGGCCTGCCATGAAGTTTGTGTTCCAGTTCATCCCAAAGGTGTTCAGTCGGGTTCAAATCAGGGCTCTGTCCAGGACACTTGAGTTCTTCAACTCCACCATTGGCAAACCACATCTTCATGGAGCTCGCTTTGTGCACTGGGGCGCTGTCATGCTGGAACAGGTTTGGGCCTCTTAGTTCCAGTGAAAGTAAATCTTAATGCTATGGCATACAAAGACCTTCTTGACAATAGTTTGTGGTATGTTATGGTGGTTGTGGTGTGTTATGGTCAGGTGTCCACATACTTTTGGTGACTCCGCTGTATTTAAAAAATTGTTGTACCTTAACAAAATTTAATTAATTTACTTTAAAAAATATTCATAGTATATATTGCATTTAACATATACCATAATATTATTTACATAATAATAATGATAATACATGATAATACATTTATCATAATAATTTTAACATATGCAGGAAACAAAAATAGGGTTTTTAGGGGTTTTTGAAGGGGTTCTAAGTAGAACCAATTTAGGGAGCTAGAACCCTTAATGCCTCTTCTTGTGTTTATTTGTGATTCTCTCTGTCCATCCTATAACTATCATACACACATTTCTGGTCAGTGGGTGGAAACTCGGCTCTGCAGCACTTTTACGAGCTGCGTGCTTGGATTAAACCTTGACTTGATTGTAGGTCACTTCAGTAAAACCATCAGCAAGATAAATGTAGACGTATTTAACTGTTTTTCAGGTAACTGCATCTCACACCTTCAGAAAAAAAATCTGCAGTAATTCAACACCACAGAGAAACTCCTCTGTTCTGAACACTTTCCTGTGGTGAATAGCTTGGCTGCAGAAAGCTTCACCATATCAGTGAATAAATCCTTTTCTTTCCTAAATAATAATAATAAATTTAATCCACTTCTTATTAGTCTTGGATTGTGTTTGAGTGCCCGACATATGAATGAATAGTTACTATAGAAACAATAATGTATTAGAATGAGCGCATTAATATAAACCTGTTATTTGAACTACAGCCAGAACTACTGTCAGAGCTGCTGTTCTGGTAAATTAATCAACACCTGCTGATTAATCAGATTTGAGAATTCAACTGCTTTGGGTTATAACTAAAAACAATGGATCTCTATTGAAACTGACTTGAACTAAAAATCCAGACTGTTGATTGTGGACGTCTTGTGCTTTTGTAATATCTGATGTCAAACTGAAATGTACTCACAAATTTCAGATGTGTGCTTGATCTTACAACCAAGAAAACGGAAATGTCAGACACAAAATAGTCTAATTTTTTTTTTTTTAATAATTCTGTATTTACAAAAGTTTTATATATATATGTACACAACGTCTTTCAGAATATACCGATTCAAAGTTATACATTAGGTTTTGCGAGAATCATGTGCATCTTTCATCTACAAGTTTCTAGACAAGAGGCCGTGTTCAGTCCCCTTAACAAGATTATTCTGTACTTCAAATCTATTCCAGAAGCAGGCAGCCTAGATAGGTAGAATAAGAATAAGGACAGCTGTCTACTAAGGGTCCTTAGTTAAGACATGTCACGCTGAAATGTCATGAGAGTCTTATGAACTGTGATAAGTTTATTGTGATATAAATACTTTATATCTTGCGTGTAGGTTGTTTAGTCATCCATTAATGGTTTTACAACAAACATTTCACTCAAACACAAGCAACACGCACACACAGCTGAAAACTGCCAAATTTAAATGCACAGTCATGATTCCAATAGTAGTGGACTAAATAAATACAGACAAATTAGAATATATGGTGCCTAGCTTCTATGATAATTCCTCATTTTAGCAGATTTTCTGTATCTACGGTGAAGGTGGTGTTATTGCATTATATGACCAAAGCATTTTTGCTAGCATGTTGGGTGTAATAGCCTGCATGTGCTAGCTAGGGATGCACCAATGTCATACCAACCATCAGGATCATTATAATATTGTCCTGAAAGACTGCATGAATCGAATCTGATCTGATGTTTTCCAGTACAATGTTGTCAATGGTGTTTCTGCTGCGACTGTTTGTGACGTTGACTACGTGAACGCGGGTAACAAATCGTCTTAAAGCTTCGCGCCTTTATAACTGTGATGCAGAAGACTTTGCTAATGGAAAATGTGAGACTATTAGGATCAGATGAAATTGGTGCATCCTGACTGCTAGCTAAAACGTTTGTGCTACATGTAGACTGCTTCCTGAAATGGAGACATTTTAATACGTCAAGAGCTCAGGGCTGCTTGTGATTCAACGATACTCTGGCTTTAATTAGAATATTTATAGCATTAACAAAGCTACTATAGATTCATTTTACATCAGACCCGTCAGTCTATAAATCTGAATTTGTGCAAGAAACCCCCTCTGTAATCTAACAGACAAATCAAGTGTGAGGGTTTTTAAAACGGCAAGAATGTGCCATTAAAACAAACAAAACAAAAAAAAATTGATGCAAAACCATGAACATAATAATCAAACTGATTTCAAAATCAAATTCTCCCCATCATGTTTGTTTCATGACCCCTTTCTGTGGCAGTGTGTTCAATAGGCATGGGCTGTTCTATAATACAATGCGATGTTTAGCACAGGCATCTCAGTACTGTCATCAGTACCCCTGTGACCGATGTCTCCCAGGGTTGGTTATCTTATACAAGGCAATTAATAATTCAGTTTACTTCACGAGAGTTTGACGGAAATGTGAATGAAATAAAGGCATATTTCACCCTAATCTCCACCTCGTCTGTAGTATATGTGCGTTTAACAAATGATAGAAGAGTTTCTGCACATTTCTAGGTGCTAAGAAAAGAACAAAGTTACTGACTTACAATGAAAGTTGTTGGATTTCATTAATTAACATTTATAAAAACATTTGTTTTTTGCTCTGTGATTGGCTTGTGTCGCTATGATTGAAAAGGGAGAGAGAGAGAGTACGCCATCCCTCCCTCCCAGATCAAACTCGTGATCTCATGACGATAGGGTGAGTGCCTTTATTTTTAAAAATGTTGGCGTTCTGTATCAAATTTCATAATCAATTCCGTTCTTTTCTCAGTATTGAGAAATGGCAGAATTCCCTTCTTTGGTAAGCACACACATACACTACAATTGTTGCGCATATGTGTAGTCCATTACCTGCTTCTAATACACTGTTGGGATAATATTACCATATGAAAATTTTATACCTGGTGTCTGACACACACACACTCCGTATAGAATGAGGCAGCGGAATATAATGATTAGGAAAAGGAACAAAAAAAAAAAAAAAAACGGAACAAAGTGACAATGTTAGGGCACTATCTCTACACTACACACGTTCTTGGTGTTAGCATGATCAATGTGACTAAACAAGAAGCCGCTAAAAGAAAGAACTCTGTTGGAGTGTGTGATGTGACGATATGGCATCAATACCATGATAAATTACATCACTATACTTTTTTTTTTTTTACTTAGTGCACTGTTACTCACAGTAACAGTTGGCTGATTGGATGTTAAAATCTATTTCTCTAACCAATTTTTTTCATTTATCTTTCTTGGTAAATAGCTTCATTTTATAAACACGGAATTTAAAAAAAGGTAAACTCAATTTTACAGTTATGCTGTTAGCCAAATGTGAGTGAAACTAAAAATTACGATGCACCCTTTTTTTTGTTGTTGTTGTTGCCATATCGCACACCCCATACACCCCAGTCAGGTTGTCTAACATCACACAGATGCCATCATGTCTTTATGATGGCGTGCGATGTGCTGGTTTTTCTCCGATGGCCTGCGGAAGCCCTTGGAGCAGAAATCGCAGCGGTGTGGGTAATCCTTGGTGTGGATGGAGATGACGTGTCTCTTAAAGCCAGAGGCGTCTCCTGTGCTGTAATCGCAATACTGACACTGATACACCCTCCGCTCCCTGTGCACTTTGGCCAAAACCTTTTTCCCTCCGTGAGCACCCAGAACAAACGCCTTCTTCAGGCCTTTTTTGTCCGAGAATGGCGTTTGCTGTTGCGTTTCTTTGGTGTGGACAGACAGGATGTGGCGGCTGAGCACGAACGGATCTCCGATCCTGAAGCTGCAGTGGCGACACTGGTGCAGTTTTTTGGCCTTGTGAGCTGCCGAGTGCTTTTTGAGCTCAGAGGGCCGGTGGAAGCCTTTTCCACACGTGGCGCACTTATGCGGGTATTCTTTAGTGTGAACAGAAATGACGTGGCGCTTCAGGTCGCTGGAGTTGGAGCTGCGATGCTCACAGTGCATGCACTGGTGGCTCTTGGCTTCCTCCTCGTGCGCGAGAGCATGCTGCTGAAGCTCCTCGGGATCAGCGAAGGTCTGGAAGCAGCGCTCGCACTTGTGTGGCGTCTCTTTGCTGTGCTTCGTCTTCACGTGCGTCTTCAGGTTGGATGAGTCGGCCGATTTGTAGCTGCAGTACAGGCATGAGTACGGCTTTTCCCCAGTGTGAGTCCTCATGTGCTTCTTGAGCTCAGAAGGGTGCCGGAAGCCCTTCCCGCACTCCACGCAGATGTGAGGGAAGTTTTTGCTGTGCACGGCCAGTAAGTGCCGGTTAAGAAGTCCCTGCTCGGCCGTCTCGTAATCGCAGAACTTGCAGCTGTGCATTTTTGTAGCGGGTGGCGGAATCTGCAGCTTCGGCTCTCTGTAATGGTGCTGGAGACGGTGGGAGAAGAGTGCCCCTTGCTGGTGGAACTCTTTGCCGCACGCCTCACACTCGAACGGCGCGCTCTTGCTGCTCAGTGTGTGGATCTCCATGTGATTGTGGAGGCTGGCTTTCTTGTTGGTGGTGAAGTCACAGTCTGTACACTGGTACTTCTTCTTGTTTATGACATCCTGGTGATGGTTCTTGGTGTGGCGCTTCAGGAAGCCTCGCGATTTAAATTTCTTTCCACACAGCATGCATGGATACACTGTGAGAGGCTGTCCATATGGACCAATGATAATCGCTGATGAGGAAAATGCAAAGATAACTTGTTAGAAAAAGCAGTTTAGGGTTGGAATGGAATTCACAGTCTCACAACAGTACAACCAGAGGCAATGGCTTTTCACACAGGAATTAACAAACACTTGTCCCTCACATATTTTCACTGAAAGTTAGGAGACATACAGGCAGCCAGCCCAGAGAAACCATTGCATCGTCAAGCTAAAACAAGTTTCACATTTCTGAGGTTGTGGTGCAGGAGTGCATCATCCATGGACAACAGTGACGAAGTGTTCGATAGCTAATAACTTGCTACATAACTAAATCAATAGTACTGCACAGCTGCATTTTCGGTTAGCTAAATAGTTTGCTAACTTATTGTGATAACTGTCGTCTAGGCAGCTCATTCAGGCTACACTAGATCTTCCTCTTCCAATAAGGTTAGGCTGATGTTAGGTCACAAATATACACAGAAAGTCTTGAACACATCCAAATCAATTTTGCAGTACCTGTCTGGATGTGACGTGTCTCTGTGTGCTTCTTGTTCTTGGTTTTGATTCGCTGGTGGTTGATTTTCTCCATAACGTCAGACTCTTCGACGTGTAACACAGCGCTGGCTGCTCCATTCCTGTTCTCACAGCTCTCAGCCTCCTGCCCACCTGACAACAGGTTTACACACGAAATATTTCAGTCTGAAAAGATTTACGTGACATTATGCCATAATCTGAGGGAATATGTAAGGCAAATTAAGGCAAAAATGAACAAATTTGTGTTTTTATATAATACAAAATTTTGCCAATTATAAATAAGGCAGAACTCATGAAAGCTTGGTTTGTACAGTGTAATCTTTGTTGCACAGAATCTTTTCTTAGTAATTTACCAACAAATTGAGTAAAATGTTGATATTGCTTTATCTCTGTACCTTTAAACTTTCTATATAAAAGACATCTAACAGCTACGTGCTAGCTATATAAACTGCCTCAGTCACTAGCTAGCTCATGCTTGGTGTCCATAACCCAGCTGTCTAGCAACAGTGTGCACATGACTTAAACCCACTCGCTCACCAAGTGTATTGTATGTTTGCCTTCCCAAATCTAAAGCAAGAATTCAAAAGAGCTAGTTAAATGTATCCTGTGTTTCTGTATCTGGTATGCAATAGTGTTGCATTTGTCTATAGTCTAGAACTTACCATAAGCAGCTGCCCAAGCTACAGGCATGAAGTCCTTGCTAAGCGAGGTGTTGTCAAACGGCCGCTGGTGATTGGCAGGCTCCTCACCCCCAACCACCACCTCCATGTACACTTCATCAGTTATCTTGGCCACATCTGTAGTCAGATGCCAGTTCACAGTCAGATCCCAGTTCCACCCACTACCCACAATAGCAGCTGGAGTCCCCCTCCAAAAGTATTAGAACAGCAAGGCCAGTTCTACTGTTTTTGCTATACAGTGAAGGCATTTGCATTTGAGATCAAAAGATGAATATGAAATGATAGATCAGAATTTCAGCTTTCATTTCCTGATACTTACATCTATGTGTGTTAAACAACTTAGAACTTGGAACCTTTTTTTTTTTTTTTTTTTAAAGTGATCAGAAATATTGGAACATGTGACTGCTGGGTGTTTCTTGTTGCTCAAGTGTGCCCTGTTAGATCGATTGTTTAAACAGTTAATAGCTCTGAATGTCTACTCTTGGTTTGAGGCCTGGGTTTCACCTGTGAAGACTGCATTTGTTGTTAAAAAGGATAAACCAACATGGAGAGCAGGGAGCTGTTGATCGGAGAAAAGCAACCCATTATGAAGCTGAGAAAAGAGAGAAAATCGATCAGAGCCATTGCATAAGTATTTGGGCATAGCCAGTACAACAGTTTAGAATGTCTTGAAAAAGAAAGAAAGAAAGGATCTGCTCATGATCCAAAACATAAGAGCTCATGTGTCAAGCACGGTGGAGGTAGTGTCATGGCTTGGGCTTGCATGGTTGCTTCTGGAATGGGCTCACTTTTACAACTTTATTGATGATGTAACTCATGATGGTAGCAGCAGAATAAATTCAGAAATATACAAAAGCATTCTGTCTGCCGCCAATTTACAGAGAATTGCATCCAATCTAATTGGGAGGAACTTCTTCATGCAGCAAGACAATGAGCCAAAACACACTGCCGGCACAACAAAGGACTTCATCAGTGGAAAAAAGTGGAAGGTTTTAGACTGGCCAAGTCAATCACCAGACCTTAACCCAACTGAGCATGCATTTCACCTCCTGAGGAGAAGACTGAAGAGAGGACCCCCCGCATCACAAAACAAGAATGCAACAGTTTGGTGAGGTTAGTGGATCGCTGGCTTGATGCAGTAATTGCAAGCATGGGATATGCAACCAAATACAAGTGTTATTTACTTTAAGACTATCTGTTCCTATACTTTTGCTCACCTAAAAATCGACTGGCCTGACACTAAAGGTGCTTAACAAAAACAAAAGAAATTGACTTGCTGTTCCAATACTTTTAAAGGAGACTGTACATAAAAACAGAAGTCAGAATAGCAGGACTCACTAATGTCTTCCTGATTCTGATTGGCTTCTTCCACAGGCATAAGGACCATTTTATCACTGAGTGCAGATGGATCCATCAACTCCACACCTTCATCCACGTCAATATCAGCATCTCCAATGTCCACAGTGCCGCCTGCAGAATACATAAGCAACAGAAATGTGAAAGGAGCCTGGGATCACTCAGTAGAAACACTGGCATTCACTAGGGACCAATGTTTGGATTTTACTATCACACCCATCCCTAGAGTGGACTAAAGCCTGTCTCACCCAAGTCGTCATCTCCTGAGTCAGCCTTCAGGATATAAACTTTGATGACCTCTTGACCCTCATCGTCCTCCTTTTCCCCGTCATCCTGCTCCTCTAAAGTGCCCTCAGCTGTAACTTTAGCATCGTCATCTGACACAATCTTCCCAGGTTCTTCCACTGAGAAAAACAAAGAACAAAGGTAGGTGAGAGATAAAAACATAACCACATTCTTCACATGTATCGCTGGGTCATAGTGGCTCCTTTAGCTTAGCTAACAAATCATGGAAGCTGACAGTTTAGCATCATGCAAATTTTTATTTTGGCAAAACTGCAACATATGGCATACATGCAATGCTGGCACGTTAATGAAATGTGACCACTCACAGGAAATCATGAGGTAGTTTTCACACCCATCCGGGTCCTCCTGCACCTGAGAGGAATTGAGCACGTCCTCCAGAGCTATCCCCGGTGACATCACGCATGTCCCCACGGCGATGGTGCTTAGGCCTTCCTCATCCTCCTCCTCATCATCCTGCACATACTCGGCCACAACGTCTCCCATGGCATCCTGGATAACCAGCTCATCTGGGGAAAAACCATGCACCGCTATCCCATCATCCTCCACTGCAGAGACCAGTACCGTCTCGTGTAGCTCCACTGCCACCTCATCCTCCTCGGCTTCACCATCCCCACCTGAAACATAGGCATTATAGACTTTTAACAACACAGAGGTAGATAATGTGTGTAACAGGTTGTTTTTCTTCAGACGTACACAGTACTCTGTATTTACCTGCCCCATGGAAGATGATCTTGGGCTGGTGGGAATGGGGAGAGAGGGTCGTCACATCTTCATCCATCGACCCCCTTGGTCATCGACATAATATTTTAACTCCTGCCAATGCACAACACCAAACAAAACACAACAATCAAAAATCTTCATTTACAAAGGCTGAAGCTTTTCAAAGCCTTTTCAGAGCCTACAGAATGTACATCTGACAGTTTCTCTCTGAAAAATATGGAGAGTAACAAAAGAAATCACTATTTTGCTTATTCATTAAAAAAAGAAATATCCATTTTAAACTAATAACTTATTGGATTACTTTGAGAAATTTATCCGTGGCTTCACACAGGACCAATTTATGTCCCTGTCAATGTATGTTAAATGATCAAATCACTCAATTCAAACTTGAGCTGATGACTCATTAGATGCTATACTATATTATGGACTATACAGTCTCTTCATCATGATGATGATGATGATGTTTAAAAACAGGGGGCGTGGCCTGGTGGTGACGCATTGACAACAGCGGAAATGGCGCTCTTTGCTGCCGCTAGTTTAATATTTTCCATACCCATTTTCTGACAAATCCCTTCTTTTGCGCGAGGATTTGTTAGTATGTTATTCTCAGCGGCAGCTTCTTTGTAGGTATGAACTACCAACCAATAATATCTAGCGGCCGGAATACCACTGGCCAATCATATTGCAGAAGGCGGGATTTACCGGAAAAGGGTTAGGTTAAAAAAAAAAACCCGCAGGTTTCTAAGACAAACACGCCCATTTTTATGCTTACCGCCATATTGGATGATTAAAAATGATCAATAAACGTGCATAAAACGTACTTTAAAACCAGAATACTAGTTTGCAACGCTTGTTTGTGGTCTGTTTATGAATTATAACGAAGTCTTTAAGTAATTTTTGGACTTCGGTTGTGTGCTTGCACTAGCGGCCTAGCTGAGGCCTCCGGAGGCCTTTGACTTGATGCTAACGAAGGCCTAGCTGTCATAACGCTCCTAATCCTATAAACTGGTAAAACAAGAGAAAATGCATAAACTTCTCCGCCGATATAAAACTGTACAATCCACAGGCTATTGAGTGTTTAGCGGTTGATGGAAGTGTTGAGCGTATATGGTTGTGCAGCGGCCTACCTTTTTCACACACCGCCTCCAGGCCGTACGCTTTCCCCAGACTCGGGCAGAGCTCAGGCGGGGAGTTTGTGTGAGCAGGGCGGGCCAGTGCGGCGCTGGGAGGGCGGGGCCGAACTCAGCACTCACACCGCCGTCAGGGGCTAACGCCATAGCATTTATTATTGACATAGCGCATATTATCGCTGGTATATTTGGCTTTTTTCGCCAAAATATCATGTCAGACAATACATATCCATAATAAATATAGTTATAATACAATATAGAAATAATGTATGGCGTCGAGGCCCTGAGAGGGAGGGGCCGAACCTTCTCGAACAAAAGGCCAAAAGATACACTTGCATCCAAATCCGGATGTAAAAAGACTTTACTGTAAATGGATTAAAGTGAGACTAACGCATTATGACTCTTGGTGACATATCCATCCATTATAAGTGACACACTTTTTCACTTTATTATTAGTTTCATTTCAAAGTGTGACGACTGAATGAATTCAAGCGGAAAGTCTATAGTTAGGGTGCGTAAGCAAAACGGAAGACTCCCCACACACAGGGCATATTTTGCTAGCTAGCCAAACTCTTAAACCAGTTAATGTTAAAACGTTAGCGTGAGCTAGCGCTAACAAACGGTGCCCTGAGGGAAAATAAATAAATGGTGGTAAGTATTTAGATTCTTGCACTTCGACAGCTCATATCATATCGAGAATAAACAGGCAGTAACTAGGTTAGCGGGCTATCTTCACAGCTAGCTCGGTTTATAAATCACTATGTAACCCTGGCTAACTAGTATTATAATATCATCACGTTATTTTCGCTTCACCGAGTTTAGAGTGTCATTAAGTACCAGTATAGATTTTTCCCATCCTTAATTTATTAATACCTTTTATTTAAAAAAAAAATGTTATTACGAAATGAATAGCTAGAAAAGATTAGCTCGTTAGCTATTTCTGTATATTGATGCGTTAAGGTAAGCTAGGCTGCATCCCCAATGTTCATGTAGAGATGTAGACTAGATAGGATGTACAGGCCATTGTTTTAAGCCACACGTAGTGCACATATAAAGGGAGTAGAACGTTATTTGGCACTAGGTAACTCGTATAGGCTAGTTCTAAGCCAATTTAAGTCATGTCTACTTCACCTAAATGTAAACTTATTAATGTAATGACCATTTTGTGTTAAGCTCCTAGAAATAATTTGAATGTACTACATTTTAGGTTTTTATTATGCTTCAGTACATCAATAGATCATCTTTTGATAAAACATCAGTTAGTGATTAATAAAATCTCACAGATCTTGCAATCTCTAACTTGACATGATCTTTGTGTATGCAAAACACCAGTCATCATATTAACACAAATTACATTAATGCAAATGTTATGCATGCACATTGTTGCAGTAGCACCCAACTGGATCCACAAAACATCACGCCACAGTTTTGATCCAAAGTGTTTTTATTAGTAATCACTGAAATATGTTGACAACTTTTTTCAGCAAACCCAGGAAATACAGCTTTCTCCCCATATCGCAGTGTAAATGAAATCAGTCCTGCCGTTGGGATTGGCGCACATTTTAAAATACAGGTGCTGAGGTGCTGACGTCTGTGCAGCTCCGACCTCGGCACTAGTGTGAAAACGTTTGATATTTATGTCATATGGTGTGATGACACTATCCTCTTATTCCGACTGTAAAATCCTCAATCATCATCCACTGTGGGCGTGATGGTCACTCCTCTCCTGATCTGACCCCAGCCGATTAGACTAGAAAGAGAAAGAAAAGCGAATAAAGTTTACTGACTCGAGAAATAAAACATTCATCAAAACACTTAAACAGCATTCAGGCTCTCCAAGTGTTGCTGAACAATTCGCATCTATACAAAATGTTTAAGTGTTTATAACGTGCTTACCGCCAGTGTTTCTCCACTCGGCGACTCAGAGCGATCTTCTCGCCAACCTCTGTGCACACAGGGTTAGTGAGCACAATTTTGGCCAAATCGGCTTTCACCGCACTCACACGGCCTCCCGTAGACAGTGAGCCGATGTTCACCATCAACACCTCGTTTTTCGAAAGCTTCTGGACCTGCGGAGAAAAATCAGAATGGTCAACAGTTAATATCATCTCCTTTACTGGAGCTTGTGTTGTCAGGGCTTATGATTAAATAAGAAGTTCATCAGAAGTTCACTAACCTAAAGGTATGGTATACATTTTACACTTAGAACAAACTACTATATTTATTATTTATTTATTTTATCTTTTGGGTGGCCACGTGTTCATTTCAAGCTTTCATTTTATCTATGATGCTTATTTACGCATGTCACATAGGGATGTGAAAAAACACTGTGATAAGGAAATCTAAAAATGACTAAAAACATTAGATCTGCATTAGATTAGAGTTGTTGGAGTGTAAACACACTCTTAATTTACGTAGACAGTGATTTGAGTGAGTATTTCGTTTACCTTTGCTGCTTTCTTGTCACCCTCAGTGCGGACACCCAGCAGCCTCCTCAACAGGAAGTAGGAGATCTCGAGCTCGGTGAAAATTTCAGGCAGCGCGCCAACAGCGCCGAGGACCTGACCGACCATACGGTCCGCTCGGCATAGCGTCGGGTCGATTTTAGTGCCCACACCTGCAACACAAACAAGTGTATGAATATAACTGGCCAAAAGAACTGAATAAAATAAGCTAGGTGTTGTCATCACCAACACGTTTATTATGTTCTGGCCACACCACATTTTCAGTCCATTTCCTAAAAGTTTCCCAAAATTTTGGGGGGGGGGGGGAGGCATGCTGGGCATGTGTACTGTGTGTCTGACCCATGAGCTTCATGTTAGTTCACCCTTTCCATATATAACACACAGTATATATAAAACACGCTTTCCTACACACCCCAGCGTTGCTTACATACTATACGAAGCAGTCAAACGTGAAATTTAATTACTCAATATAGAAAACAGCATTGCAAGAAGTGCTGACATCTCGGAATTGTGGTGACAATCGTACATCAGCGTTTAATAAAGCGAAACTGACAGTAAAATACAAAATCATATGAAAGGCTCGTCTGGGAATATCATCCTTTTATATCTACATAGCTAGCTTAAACTGTACTTTCTGAATTTGTCTGTTGTTTAGAGCAGACACTAAAATGCTGGATAAAATGATAAAATAACAGATGTAACCACAAAGTTTGATTACTAAATGACATTTCTAATGACTAACTGAGGTGTTATTACACACATTTTTCAAAGAATATTTGCTACTTCTACTCTTGAGAAGACTACCTTGCATGTTAATGGTAGTGGTATAAATGATGGATTCATTTCAAGGATTCATGAAAAACGAGGCTTTGTACCAGAGCGCATGCTAAACTCTGTGGTCTCGGTAAACGATGCAAGAGCAATGAGCAGGTTAGCGCTAGTTAACTCGCCTTGCAAAGTTAATGAAGCAACAGCACTCAACCCAGAGTGTTTCCTCTTCAGGTGCTTACTTAGGCAAGCTGAACTTGCTGACTTGAAGTGAAACTTAAAATGGTTTGGCTTTTTTTTTTTTTGCTGCTTGCAACTATATATCTATCGTATATATCTATAGTAACAGTCTCTGTGTATAATGAAATATAAACTATATGTGTAAAACCGGAGTGCCTTTTTATTGGTATTGGTACCACACTGTATTATGAAGGTAGAACACATTGTACCAACAAGGTAATAGAAGATGTTTAACCTTTAGAAAGTGCTGAGAATTCAAATGATTCTGCATTTTATTTGCAGCACTACAAAACAATAGCTGCATTGTAAGATTTACCCATTAGTGTGGATTCTGCTTTAATGTGACCAATCGATAAATAAAGTGACCCAAATAAACAAAAGTGCTTGGTTATGTAAGGAATACCTGGGTACCTGGAACGAATACCAAATTATAGCAACAAAATCTGGCTTACTTTAGGCCCTTCTGGTTTAAATCTGGCACAGTTTTTTTTCCCCACAGTCGTGTAAAATAGCATTAGGCTGAGCTCTGGCATGAGTTTGCAGCTTAAGGGCCATTCGAGGGGAGTGGGCCGTGGTGGTATGTGGGCCTAAATTCAACCAGAGAAGGCCCACAAACAATTTTACTATCTGGGAATTCCTTCTCCCTTTACAAGTACACTACATAAGGAATTGTAAGTAATTGTAATAAGGAGTTTCTACACTCTGTGTGGTACATTCTTTTTCCCAAACTGGTCCATTTAGAGGTCAGTCTAAAAGCCAGGTTACCTACCTGGATACTAGTATTTATCTAAAGCTTTAAAATACATGTGATGGCATGTGAAAAGTCAAATTACAGTTTGGTCTGCCTTTGGAAATCTGAATACTAAGAGCATATAGATGTTATTCGTAGAATTCATTACTAAAAGAGCCTTTAAATGGATTCTCTCTCACACACGTACCTATAAGGCCACCAGGTGCAGCATATTGGAGGTCATTGTGCTCAGCGAACAGCGACACAATCTTGGAGAAAATTGGTTTGCACATGAGTTTCCCTTCGTGGTCCTTAGAAACAATACCGGGTCTGACTTCGATCTCCTGTCCCACCTTAGAATAGAAAACATGAAGAATAAATATAAAGCTCTAGTAATTACGACGGCTGTGTCTCAAAAATCACACTGTATGCGTTGGATCTGAATATTAAAGGTGCATCTCTCAGATTTATCAATGTGTGGAAGAAAAATATGTATTTAGTGGTCTCTTGCTGTCTGTAATGTGGTTTTCATTCACACAGTTTTATCTTAATTTTTGGAAATAAGAAGCCCTAAATGGAAAAAAACAATGTCAATAAAAGACATTACTAATTCGTTTTAAGCTTGATATGAAAACCTGACATATGTAAAAAGATCCCAATGATGTAGCACGTGTGTGCACTCCTTATCACAATACATCACATAATCTGGCATGTACAACACTGTCAAAATACTGTGTACAGCGTGTTATTTTAAGGAGGAGTCTCCATCATTTGTACTCAGTTCAGAAGCAAGCACTGCATGCGTCTATAGATAACTATATAGTTCTGTTCACTGGATGGTCAGAGAGAAGAGTCGCTCCAACTGAGGGATAATGTTTTAGTATTGTAATACTTCTCTTATTACCATAATCATAAGGTCACAAACTGTATAAAAGGCTGTTTGAAATGTATGAAGTGTCTTAAGATTAGTTTAATCTCACCTTCAGCACTCCTTTTAGAATACTGCCTCCAGCTACGCCTCCTTTCAGATCATCCACCTCGCAGCCGGGTTTATTTACATCAAATGATCTAATTACTGCCGGGAGAGAGAACAGTCAACAAAAAGCTCCATTAAAAACCCTTCAAGAAACGGTTACTTAAAGCAAACTGTAACTAATAATGCGTACTTACCGATAAGCCTAGGCTCAGAGATGAAGTCTCGAATAGGCACAGGGATCTTCTTTACGATGTATTCACAAACCACCTCGATGTTGTACTTCAGCTGAGCCGAGATAGGGATGATGGGAGCGCCTTCTGCGACTGTGCCTGTAGAAAAAAAAAAAGAACATCATAGTCAACTGCATATGCATGCACAAGTGGAATACAACTTGTTAGAATGGTAAAAAGAGGTTATAAAGTTGAAGATGCTGATTTTGCTTTGTAAGTGGAAGTGTAAAAACTCAGTACATTTTCCATATAGTCCTATAAGGTTTAAACTGTAGTGCACTTATATACAGGGTTTTACGTTACCCACCGGGTTTGTTTGGTTTTTTTTTTTGGGAGGGGTGGGGGTAAGTGGTAAGCTGTCGCTTGCCTGGTGGTTACTGTAAATCCATGTAGATAAGCACACTCTAGTTTCTACCTCGATAGGCTTTACCACACTGTTTCAACACAGCTGTGGAGAGCAAGCAGCATTTTTAATCACTTTCTAATCATCATTACCATTAAAATGATTTGTTCATTATTAGTTTATTAGATTTTACAATTTGTTGTAGAATCTAAAATATTGTACAATTTCAGCCAAAAATTTTTGGTGATATCCCTAATAAATATAGATAACTGATATACTTGTCGAATGTTAGCTGAGTCAAACATACATTGCTAGATTTTATTTCACCTTACTAACCTTGAAACATACTGTTTACCTTAACAGAAAGTGAGGAAGTCAGATCTCTGAAGTGAGAAAATCGAGAGGAGATGAGAGATTACTAATGTGAGACGGGGGGGAAGGGGGCAGGGCTTCCAGCGTAACAGTTAATATCAGAGTTCATAACATCTGCGCAACTGTCAGTTGTTCTAGATCAAGATGCTGATTCACTCTCCTGCTGGTTTTATTGAGGGAAAAAGAATACTGCACTTTTTGTGTATTTCTCAGTGATGACTCATAGCAGCATTTTAACATGGAAAAATGCTGCTAGTATGCAAAATGCATAAAGGCTGTCAAGGTCTGCTTTTGACACTGACAAAAGCAATGAGTGGACTAATTATACAACACCTTTTTTCCCCTCTATTGTTATATTTTGTGTGTGGCTAATTCTTTTTTAAAAGTACCTCTCAATGGAAGCACATGTGGAATTCACAGACAGACAATTACATGACTAGAGGTTTAATTACATGATTACTGGCAAACTACCAAAATAGTCTTTCCAACAAGGGTAAGTTCACTGTGTAACGAATATTTATTGCATATTCCATTTTCCTCAGACCTTCAGTTTACCACAGTCACAAAACTAGCAGTACGTAAACAAACTGTTAACAGATGAACTTACAGGAATCGTCAATGACTGATCTAGAACTCACCCTGCACGAAAGCCAGGATCTGCTCATACTGCTCTTTGGCTTGACTCTCTTTCACCAGGTCGATTTTATTCTGCAGGATCAGGATGTGCTTTAATTTCATGATCTCGATAGCAGCCAGATGTTCTGATGTCTGCGGCTGAGGGCACGACTCGTTGCCGGCTAAAACAACAGGACAGAAGGGTTACGTTTTCTTGGGTTACACTAATAAATCACTTATTGTACTTTAAGAGACTGCATTGGAATTGGCTAATCGGGAACAAACACCCACCAATCAGAAGGAGTGCAGCGTCCATCACAGCTGCACCGTTCAACATGGTGGCCATCAAAATGTCGTGACCCGGGCAATCGACAAAGGACACATGTCTAATAAGAGGACGAGAAAAAATATTTTCATAAAATGGGCACAACTCCCCTCAGTTCTGTTCTGTAGACACTAACACAGTGGGATTTAAATGTGCATAAAGCAATAAATGAAAGCCGCTTTACTACACACACACCTCTCCACAAATGATTATCTAAATGATTATCAATAATAAGTTAATTAATACACCAGATAATTTACCTGACTAGTTTGAAGTTGCCTTTTGTGCCAGGAATGTCTGTAGGGAACTCATCAGGAGTGCTGCTGCCACACGACCTGTAACACTCAGGCCTCGGGCAGCTCGGGTCGTCCAGCTTATACACCTGACAGAGGATTAAAGACCTTTGTTAAACTATTATCTCCTCCGAGTAGCTTCCTACTGCAAAATATCAGTATTAATCAAAACATGTGGGGTAAGATATGATAAAAGCTGGTCTAAGTGGGAAAAAATATAGGATGAATGGCATTTTATATTGCATCTGCATCTGTATCAGTTTAGTGCTCCAAATATCTGTATCTATATCTGGAATTGAACTGGAAGTAAGCATGGTCTAAGGTTTTTTTTTTTAAATTAAATGTGAACTCTACCACTATGCCCCTGGAAAAACTGAAAGCATTCTCTCTCAAATATGACTGAGTATGCTAGGAAACTATCTTTCAAAACAATGATGTCTCCTAAATCAGGGAACAACTGATTATAGTTGACAACAATAGCCATCTAATAATAATTTATTAGACACCTTTGAGAAAGTTCAGACAAATTCACTGGACACATCACAATCCATCATCATAGAAGCTGAGACAAAGTGTTAAGCTGCTAGTCAAAATGGAGTCCTTTAAGCAGCATCATTAAAATGCCTGCATGATTTTCCTGGAAACTCATATGGAAGGAAGTTCTTTTAGTAACGATGTAGAATGTTCGTTTAAGAATGATGAAAAAACACGAATGTACAAATTAACATTTTTAACATGAACTGGAATAAATTTTCGGAGATCCCAGCAGAAATATACTGGGGTGAGACCTGTGTGAATAATGTATTCATATTTGGGTACATCCCTGAAACACATTTTTCAAACTGAAAATGTACATAATCAGACAATTACTTTACATTCAATGCTGTGGAGAAGTGGGCGGGGCAAGTGACGAAAAAAAAAAAAGTTTAAGGGTTTAACTTTACACAAATGAGAGTAAAGCAAAGCGAGTGAGGGACAGCGATATGCTTTCTCACTCAAATATTCTCGCCTAGTCACAGCTCTTGAATTGGGAATTTGCTAAACTGGTTAAATGGGTGGTTTTACTTATGTTCTGTAGCTAGCTGTGACGAGACAGGAACAGACACAAGAAGCCTTGAACCAGCCACGGCTGGTCTGAATGCAGTTAAAGAGCGAGGGTTAATAATTTATAACCTACTTTCATTCACAATGACTTGCATTGTATGCCATTTTTTACAAAGAAGTTAAAAGAACAAAATGCATTGTGTAGATTGAACTAGTCAGCTGTCTAGTGTGCTTTGTAGCTAATGCTATTCATGAGTCCACACACTGCAACAGTAAACTTACTTCTGACCAGAGATTTGAAATCACTTTATGTAACCTCTGTGTTAAGCCTGTTGATGTAAAGTCCTGCTGTAATCTAATAATCAATCACATCACTGTATTGACCCTCTGGAGCTTGCAAACCCATATGGAAATGAGGTGGGGTTTTTATTCTCACCTTAGCATTGGCATAACCCAACTTGATAGTAATGTTTCTCTCTAGCTCGTTCTTGAATCGGACAGTGTGGACCCCGGAAATGGCCTTCACCACCGTCGACTTCCCATGAGCCACATGGCCAATAGTTCCTGTAGTGAAAACAGCAATACTTACTTTCAGAAGTGCAGCATTACCACAACCTGATAATATTAAAATATGACCAGCTGACCTAAGTACCGAGTGAAGGTGTGGACCAAAAGAAATTATGATACCCAAAAACACTTTAAAGATGCATAATGTGTATAATCAGAGGTGGACAAATCTGTAGCCTGGGAACCCGGAACAGGCAGATTTCGTTTAGGATATTAGTTTTATTTTTTCAATTAAAAGCTTCAACAATCAGACAAAGAAAATAAACCATATTTCCGACTGAATTTTGCCTGTCAAAAGTTTTCATTTGGTGTGCGTGTTTAAATGATGACAGACGATCTCTTCTGAATCAGGAAGATGCAGGGATGTGGAAACCCTGTCGAGACTTTTTGGTGAGGTCAAAACACAATACACTACATCAGAAGAGAATTATGGGACGATAACTACAGTCACACCCTCTCCAACTTCTTAGCCTTGTCTATTATGCTTCCTGGTAACTAAAACATGGGACTAGGCAGCACAGTGGAGCTTTTACTTTTCATTTGTCAACCTCTGATAATATTTAGTTTGGGGTTTGCTTTAAAATCTTAAGAGAAGTCAAATGTGTTTAATGTGTTCACGGATTTCAGTGTTTTTTTAAAAAATAAACTGTTTATAGGCTCTTTATGATTGGTTTAAACCTCTGTTATGAAATATGCAGTTCATTAGTGTTCTATTAAGCACTGATGATAGACACAATGTCAGAAAAATGTATTTAGACATTTAATTGCATTGCCCATCATTACCAGATATTGAAACCATCATACTGAAACTTGAAGTGTGTCTGTATACGCCTATATAGGTGTTTTATTTTGCTATGATCTGTTACGTACTAATAAAAGCAAGAAGTTTATAGGATGTGAAATCCTTAAAAAAATAAAAATAAATAAAAAATAAATAAAAAGGATAAGTAAGCAGATTTTGGACTAAAACATAAGAAAAAGATCTGACATGATTCAGACCCAGTGAACCCACCTATGTTGATTGTAGCTTGCCTGCTGATGATCTCCTGTGAGAGTGGTGTCAGTGTGCTCACATCCTGCGAGGGGAGAGGGGGAGGGAGAGAGAGAGAAAAAGAGAGAGCGCACATTTCATTCATGCATTTGTAACTAAAAAACTCTGGCGTTCAGTAATATCACAATGGAAAAACATGAGCTTGAAGATTTTTTTCATATATTAGTCTTATGGAAAGAGATTTTTTTTTTGGCTCTGCATTCCTCCCATCAAATTCCCAAAAGCATTGTAGCACAAATATCCTTGTTAAACGGTAAAGCAAGCATCACACTGAACTCTCCAACTACGGTGACACCGATTTCACAAAACCTTTTGGACAGCCATACCCGCATTGATGCAGATTATCATAAAATGTAAGGAAATTGCTGATATGACAGTGTATTAAAACTGATATAAAATCTGCTATCTAGCTGAGATTATCTGGAGTGATGGAAAGTAAAACTGGGCCACTACTACTAATCATAACCACTGTCTGTGGTTAGTATGAAGAAAATCTAGTTAAAAACAGCTTTCTTTTAAGGTCTTTTTATTCTTCTACATACAGTAAGGTCGAACACTCAGGAACACTAACATTATATAATACATTCAGTATTTAGGAAGGACAGGTCTAGAAAAAAAAAGGTTGAGTATAGATGAGATTATAATTGCGGTTTGCGTCTTTTTGTTTACATTCTCGTTGTAAAAAATCAGTTTTTAATGTCCAGTCAGTCATGTGGTGGTGTAGAACTGAGGAAGCAAGCCAGCTACATCAGGACTGCACTCAGAGACCACAAAAAGACACTTTCACTCGGCGTGGAGACAGAGTGTAAACTCACAAAACAGTTTCTGCCACATTGACAGATAAAATATAAGTACTTACTAATGTGCTGAGGTCTTGTTTAGCCAAATGAGGCTGCCCCAGCGTTACTCCGGACTCATCGCCCGCCATCTTGAAGGAAAAGAAAATGGAAGTGTGCCCACACACCGCCTGATTATTTTACATAACAAAAAAAGATCATTTTATAAGATAAAAATAAGGCATGACATTTTAAACGGAGACCATTTCACAACTCTCTAAATGTACAGCCAATATAAAAATATTAACAGACATTTAATGCATACTAATTAAAAATACCGGCACACAGGCATGGATGATGCAATATGGAGAAGGAAAATCTCCGGAGGAAACATGTGTTTCCCAAAAAATGACAGAAATAACGTTTATCTCAGCTCTTTGTAATCTCAAATCGCGCACAATACTTTTTATCAACCGGACTTATCAATGCATAGCAATTCCCACGAGCCATTAATTTACCTGTACAATCTTTTTCAAACGCGATCAAGCTGATGCCGACAGATAGTGGGGTCCGTCGCGTGTAATATATGTCATCGGTTTTGTAGTTTATTTACTCGTTCGTTTCCATATCACAGCTATTTAAAAAATAAAATAAATTTTTTTTTAAAAATCACCGCTATTAAATGGTATAGCCATGAAAAAATATTATTGTTAAAAACACTATACAAATAAATAAAAATAAAGTGGAATATTCATTCATTCATCTTTAAACAATAAAATTTCCCTTATTCCTGAACCACTTTTTGAAAATGTTCAAAAGTGTTTTTGTCAGTAAAAGAAAAAAAATCTCATAAATTACTTGCGACAGAAGTTGACGAAAAACTTTTTCTTTAAAAAAAAAAAAAAGTTTAAACATATTCACGTTGTTAGTTTCTTACTTTGGTGTCTTTGATAAAACCGTGACTTGTTTTGTCATGGTGTTATCAACATGGCGTCCAGAACGGGAAACAAGTACAACCCACGCCAGTATGTGTAGAATAGACAGCTGGGAGTTGTGTACACACTATGTAATAATTGTATATGCATTTGTTTTGCTCTGTGTGACTATATACTTTATAACAGCTTCAGACTAGCACTAGTAGTAGTAGCTACTGCTGAGTACTGGTCCACAAGCATTTATTTACATTGAGGGCCAAGGTGAGAGGGAAAGCCCAAGAGCAACTGGGCTCAGTTCTCCAAAAACTCAAACAACTGAACAAAGTTAATGACCTGGGGACTTTGAAAATGATCAAAACATCATGAGCTATGTGGCAGTGCCTGAGGTGTAATTTTTAGACAGAAAAAGCGCACCAATATTGGCTTTCCGCGGCCTCTTTCTCAGGCAGCGTAGATCGCAGAGGCGTGGAGGTGGGGCTGTTTGAAAGCTACTGAAGAGCTCTTTTATAGTGGTTATAATGGGTCAAGTTTCAGCCATTGCAATCCAGAGCTATTGGGCTATCAGTCACTTCACAAGTGCAGGCGATTCCCATTTTGGTAATGGCACAGGATCCAGACAAAAGAACGTGATCACGTGACTAGTATGCACGAACACATTACGTGCAGCTATGAAGACTTCACCCTATCCAAGTGTTAGCGCAGGATGCCCCGATTTGCTCACAGAAGTATAAATCAGCCCCTTATTTGGTAATAATAATAATAATAATAATAATAATAATAATCATGCCAACAATAGGGAGTGAAAATGCACCTGTAAATCAGTTTTTCTCATGTAAACAACGTCTCATTAGAATGAGCGCAGTGATACAAAGCTGTGATTTGCCTTGCAGCCGGAACTACTGTCAGAGCTTCTGCTACAGAAATTAATCAACACCTTCTGACCAATCAGAGTCGAGAATTCGCGCTGGGGATTAATTTACAGATTACATAATTTATAGAGCTTTATCTTCAGTCAATCTGTCAAAAGCTGAGCGGTTGCCCCAGCAACACCGTCTCTTCTCAGCCAATCACATGTCGCTTATTCGCACTGCGTTATTAATAATCATGACGTTCCCCCTGGCGCGTCCTACGGTTTTTAAATCTCACCCCGCCAGGCATTCTATCCTGCACTCCAACACCTCCACTTCCGGTCGCCCGGATCTTCTGCAGGAAATGACGTCAGTGCAGACAATAATATGGCCTCTAGAATGGCTGGAAAGGCTGTAGGCAAACATAATGTTGTAATTCCGTGAAAGTAACGTTGGTTTGTTGGCACACAGGGTCGCGTACGGACGAGATGTCAGCACCGATCATGATTTTTTACCTCCAGTCTTTCTGATCTCTAAAACAGTTTAATCAGCGGCCCTCCATGTCAGAAGGATCCCGGGCTCCGTGGTCGAAGCGGGGTTGTGTGGAGTCGCATCGCCGAGGTATTTAAACCTCTAACCAGTGAGAATAATACCACCGCCGCTCGTGCTCGCTATAGCCGGGAGAAAATGACGTCATAGTCAATCATGTCGTAGTAACTAAAGCGGTTTAGCTCTGTAAGTGTAACACTGATTACAGCTGCTAATGTCTTTTACCTGCTGGGGTACAGTGCTACAGTCAACGACAGAGTCTCTCTCTCTCTCACTCTCTCTCTTTCTGTCTCTATCTGTTTTTCTATCTGTCTGTCTCGCACTCTCTCTCTCTCTGTCTCTCTGTCACTCTCTCTCTTTCTATCACACTCTCTTTCTGTCTCTGTCTCACTCTCTATCTGTCTCTCTTTCTCTCTCTCACTCTCTCTCTCTCTGTGTGTGTCTCTCTCTCTCTTTCTCTCGATTCATTAATCAATGATTGGCTCAGTGTTTGTGGTAAGAGAGAGACAGAGAGTGACAGAGGTGGTAAGTCACCTCCATAGGTGATAGGTGTTGTGTTGCTCTGTGCAGGTCACTGGATCTGTTCTTTAAAGAGTAATGGAGTGTGGAACTGTAAATCCTTCTCCTGCATTAAACACGCGTTATAAACACCAGAGTCACTCCTGTCACATTAACACAGTGACCTCTTTGCTCTGGAGCTTTTTAGTTGTCATGTTTGTCAGCTTTTTAGTTGCTCTCACCACACTTCATCACACATTTGACATGCTTTACAATGAATTCTAGACTTTGTTATCGTCTTCCACATGGCAGAGTGATTTTACATGAGAAAAGAAAGAGAAAGAGAACAGGAGAGAGAGAGGAGTAAACTTCACTTCATGGTTGACACTTTTATTCAGGTTTACTTTTCCGCTTTCATGAACAGAAATGATGGGAGTTTCGTTTGTTTGCTGTGAATTTGCTGTCGCGTGTTTCAAACTTTAAGTGTTGTGATAATTAGCTAACCTTTTATCCTGATTTACAGTATTATCAAGATATTGTGTTAATAAATTTCTACTTTATTATGTAAGGAATAAAACTCTGCATAGTAACATTGTGCCGTGACAAGAAGCAGAGTTCCTGTTACCACTGCAAAAATGTGTTTATAACCGCATGTCTTGAAGTGTTTTATTCCTCTTATACCACGACAGTTATATTTTTTTTATTTGTTAAAGAATGGCACGTTGTAGGTTTTATCCAGTATATCATTTCATATCATTTCCCATCATATTTAATGTTGCGGAACTTCCACAAGACAAGTTCCTTATCATTGTTGGTTATCACAAGTTAGTTATCACTGTTATCACTTATGTTATAGCAGCTATAAACAGTAGTCCCCTCACTGGCCTCTCTGTTTTCTAAGTTAATAAAAATGCAGATTGTCGTGTTACCAAGAAACAGCACTAGTTACAAAACTTACTGTTACAAAATGCTGATATTAATAGTGGAAAGAGTCTCAGATGTTTAAATAAATGTCTCCTTACAGAAAGCTTCACCACATCAGTGATTACACATTTTTCTTTCTAACAAGACGTTTTAATATGTTGATTATTAGGCTTAGATTATGTAGCTCGTTTGCCATACAAGTAAATTATTAGCTATTAGTATAGAAACAATAATGTATTAAAACAAATGCATTAATATAAAGCTATTAGTTGAATTATAGCCAGCACTCCTGTCAGAGCTTCTGACCAATCAGATTTGACAATTCAGCAGTATTGTAATCGGAGCGACAATTCTGTCCATGTTGTTAGAGTTTCATGGAGCTCTTAAATGGTGAACAGAATTGTGGGATTGTCTTTTCAAAGAAAGATACATGCAATATTGTATCCACGTAAAAAATTGTAGACGGCTGTCCTTATGTTGGTTCAAAACAGAATGGTGCAGGATTCGGATAGCAAGCATTTTAAAGGTGTCCCTGATAATAATATCTCAGGTTCCGACTCGAGTGTACTGATAACCTGTTAATGCTCCATGTTTTTTTTTTTTTTTGCCCCCAAATTATGTCATTATTTATACACTACTAAAGTGTTGCAATTTTTTTTTTAATCTGTGTGAAATGTGTGGGAGTGTTTGTGTTGTCAGTGCAGTAAAATCCCTGTTTTTCACACATTAGAACAGGGGAAACACAAGCAAAGGAAATGTGAGCGTCCTCTCAGCACACTGACAGTGAAGCCGCCGACCGGCCAGGACGCCTCCAAAAGGTACATGCACAATGACAAAGAACTTTTTTTTAATACCTGTCTGTCATTTGTTTAATTTTTTTTAGATGATTGGATTATGAATGGAGAAAAATAATATTAAACAAATAAGACTATAAAAAAATAATTATTTGTAGAAGATCGGGGTGGAATTGGATGATAGGCTTTATGTTTGCTATACACTTTTAAGGTTCATATTTAATTTAAGGAGGAACATCCTATTAAATTGGTTTCAAAATTAAACATGAAATAATCATCTTTAGCTGAGATTATGGCGCTAGAGCTAGTTTATTAGCTAGCTACTGAATAACTCTCAGTAATGCAAAGTTGAGCTGTTCTCATTTCCAGGAACTCTTCATGGTTTTTGTTTTCTTGATGGATTCTAATAAGAAATTCTCTCTTAAATACAAGCATTTGGGAAATGTGATGACAGAAATGTCATCACATTGTGTGTCTCTGAATGTCTGTATGTAAAAAGGGACAAACAATATTTTGGCAAATTTATTGTGAATGTTTCACATGCACTTACTGACTGGGGCATTTTGTCATATAGATGATATATATATCAACATATATTTGTTGACTTGTCATTTAGGTGAATCCCTCAGAAAAGAGGTTTTTTTCCTACGGACACAAAGGGCCACTGTCCTCTGATTGGCTCGGACACCCCCCAGTGACATGCCCGTGGCCAATCAGAGGTGAGTGTGCAATGTGTGTATGTGTGTGTGTGTGTGTGTGTGTGTGTGTGTGTGTGTATATGTGTGTAAGGAAAGAGAAAGTGTGGAGCAGCAAAGTTGGCTCTCAGCATCACAACCCAAACTGCTGAGGTGTGAATGTTCTTGAAGTCCTTCCAGAAGCTTCTTTAGCATCTGTCAGGTTTTTTTGTGTTTGCAAAATCATATCAACTCATGTAAAAAAAAAAAAAAATTAGGGTGACAGTTTATGGTTTTTCTTTATAAGAAGAGTGATGTTTTATAACTCTATGATAATACTGTACTTTTTTTTGTCCTTTAGCAGCTGCTGTGATGTAGGTTATCATTTCTGTGATGTCATCGGCTTATTTTTATAATGCATTTAAATATAGAACATTAAAACCAACCGTTACCTGAAATGAACTTTCATATTGTGACTTACACTGAGTTGCCATTTTATCAGGTACAGTGGCCCTATAGGACACTTTATAGGTGCATACTTACTGACTGCAGCCCATTTATTGCTTGTACCCTTACCCTGTCCATCAGTGAAAAGGGAGCTCTTTATGAAGACATTCAGGATTCAGGTAATTTTTGTTCTAAAAATGGGGTGTTATTTCTCTTTCCTTACAGGTGCTTAATGGCTGGGGACGTTGAGGTGTACCTGTCACAGGTGCATGATGGGAGCGTGTCCTCGGGCTTCCGAGCCTTGTACGAGGAACGCCTCCTGTTGGATGTGACACTCCTGATAGAAGAGCATCACTTCCAGGCCCACAAAGCTCTGCTGGCCACACAGAGTGACTACTTCCGGGTCATGTTCACGGCAGATATGCGGGAGCGAGACCAGGACAAGATCCACATGAAGGGGCTGACAGCGGCTGGCTTCGGCCACGTCCTTCGCTTCATGTATTATGGCTCGTTGGAACTCAGCATGCCCACAGTGCAGGAGATTCTGCAGGCGGCCATGTATGTACAGCTCACTGAGGCTGTGGAGTTCTGCTGTTCTTTCCTGTTGGCCAAAATCTGCCTGGAGAACTGTGCTGAGGTCATGAGGCTGCTGGATGATTTCAGTGTGGCTGTAGAGGGAGTGCAGGAGCGTCTGGACGCCTTCCTGCTGGAGAACTTTGTGCCTCTGATGGCCAGGCCAGACTTTTTGTCCTACCTGAGCCTGGAGAAGCTAGTGGTGTGCCTGGGCAGTGAGCGGCTGAGTCGGTTCCCGGAGATTGAGCTGTATGAGGCTGTACAGGCTTGGCTCAGACATGACCGACGCCGCTGGAGACACACGGACGCTGTGGTGCAGAACCTGCGCTTCGGCCTCATGACACCAACGCAAGTGTTTGAAAAGGTATTAGTGATTTCTTTAAAGTGGGTGTAGATCAGTATGCACAATTCGTATGATGATCATGAAGGATCCAATGCTGAGTAATGATATTGACCTGAAAGGCTAGATTGTTATCAGCTCAGATGTGACATATTTTTCTATTTGATCCACGGATATATTTAATGCTGAACATATTATAATAATAAATATAAATCTGCCACAATCATGCCAGTGATATTTTACATAAGGCCTTACTTATTGGAGTAATATTGTGAATCATGCAAGACTCACAAATTGTAATATCAGCAATTGTACTGAAAACAAACGATTGGTTCTGCCTTAATAATTGTAAAGTTTTTGGTTTTTATGGTTTTCTATAAATTACATTAGACAGTGCAGTCCTGAGAAAATGACAAAGTCCTGTAGAAATACCATTTTTGTTGCCTGGTGTGAAACCTAAATGTGTGTATAGTTTGCCCATACCTATCAAAAATGTATAGAAGGATCAATTCCTCAGTACCTACACCTAAATGAAACGGACACTCTTGAAGATAGCAGTGCACACTCTGTGGACTGAGAAGACAGATGTGTGGAGTTGGTTATTTAGGTTATGACTCATTAGTGATATTTTAAAAGACTTTGTTAATGGATTTGAGTTGACATCATAACAGTGTCTACATGACTTGCTTTTATTCCTTAGGTGAAGACCTCCGAGTTCTATCGTTACTCCCGTCAGCTGAGGCAGGAAGTGGACCAGGCACTCAACTACTTTCACTCAGTGAATGAGCAGCCGCTAGCCGAGACAAAGTCCAACCGGATCCGATCTGTTCGGCCTCAGACAGCTGTGTTCAGAGGGATGATCGGTCACAGCATGGTGAACAGCAAGATCCTCCTGCTGCATCGGCCCAAGGTTTGGTGGGAGTTGGAAGGTCCACAAGTTCCACTTCGGCCTGATTGTTTGGCCATCGTCAACAATTTTGCTTTCCTGTTGGGGGGTGAGGAACTAGGGCCAGATGGAGAGTTTCACGCATCATCCAAGGTTTACCGCTACGATCCAAGGCAGAATTCCTGGCTCAGGATGGCAGACATGTCGGTCCCTAGGTCAGAATTTGCTGTTGGTGTGATCGGAAAGTTCATCTACGCTGTGGCAGGACGGACACGGGACGAGACATTTTACTCGACAGAGCGCTATGACATTGCAGAGGATAAGTGGGAGTTTGTGGATCCGTATCCAGTTAACAAATATGGCCATGAGGGCACGGTGTTGAATGGAAAACTCTATATCACTGGTGGTATCACATCATCCTCCACCTCCAAACAGGTCTGTGTGTTTGATCCCGAGCGCGAGGGAGCGTCTGAACACCGCACACGCCGCAATCCCATTCTTACCAACTGCTGGGAGAACAAATCTAAGATGAACTATGCACGCTGTTTCCACAAGATGATCTCCCACAACGGGAAACTTTACGTGTTCGGTGGGGTTTGTGTAATCCTGAGGGCATCTTTCGAATCCCAGGGCTGCCCTTCAACGGAAGTGTACAATCCAGAAACGGACGAATGGACCATCCTTGCTTCCATGCCCATTGGGCGAAGTGGGCATGGGGTGGCAGTGCTAGACAAACAGATCATGGTGCTGGGTGGATTGTGCTACAATGGCCATTACAGTGACTCTATACTCACCTTTGATCCTGAGGAGAACAAGTGGAAGGAGGATGAGTATCCCAGAATGCCTTGCAAACTGGATGGCTTGCAGGTGTGCAGCCTGCACTTCCCTGAGTATGTCCTGGAACACATGAAGCGTTGCAGCTGAGGGTCTCTGAGAAGGATGAGGGGGTGAAAACAAACAAACAAACGTTTACAAATGTGAAAGTAGTCTTCATATACTGATTACACTTTTAAATAGTAGGCCAGTGCTTATTCAAGAACAAAAAGCTCCATACTTTTTAGGTAGGGGGGGATGTCAGGGGGGATTGGTTAATACTGCTGGTTAAGCTGTTTAAGCTTTTTGCCACCAAAATTAGCTTTCTCATTTAAAGAGGACTTAAATGGGAAACATTTCTGTGGACTTTATTTGTGCATAATACGATAATACGTCAGTCTGTTCTGTAATTGTAATGTCCTGTACAATAACAGCATAGTGCATTTCCACAACGTTGTTAATCGTGAAATTGCCCTAATCCCCTCTTGTTCTGTTTAATGGTGTTTGAGGAAGTTTTGTATGTGTATGTGCACACGCCCACACACATACAGATACACACATGTGCTTCTTCTACCACTTCCAACTCTGATGCAATCTGCTGCACTTATGAACAACTGGACAAAAATAGACATTGTAAATGTCATTAACAAAAAATATTCTTTTGTTCTTGCTTTAATATTCATTTGTGTTGATGTCATGCACTATGAGATGTAGAAGGTTTTGGATTATGATTATAAAGATAGTGACACTAATCTGTGATGTGGATTAAATTTCGCACTGTAAAGGGTGTTTTTTAATGCTAGGCAATAACACTGGTCCTCCACTACTGATGAAAGGGGAGAATGATAGGAGAGTAAAGGCGATATATTCATGTCCATCTCCTACTAACCTCTGCTGGATATATTAACACTATAACCCTGTCTAATTTATTGACTTGATGTAGACCTTTCTTGATCCCACTAAGATAAACCAGCTGCTATTTTCAGTTTTGTCACAGTTCTGTTTTGTTTCATGAGCAAAGGGCTAAAGCACATGCATTTTCTTTTTCTTTTTTTTTTCGGGAAGGGGTATGGGAGGGGGGTCATGCCAGGGACATGCCAGGGACATGCCTAGGTAAATTAAAAAATAGGTCTTCAGTCTAATGTGTAAAGAAACATATTTAAAGGCCAGCTCCGTTTATATAGTATTGTTTTGTACATTTGATTAATAATTACAGAGAGGTCACTTTGGATGAATTTCTCAGGTTAGAATGTGTGGCTGGACAAATTGAGCTGACATGACTATGTGACTTAAAATAGTAATGTGCATTTATAACACTCAATATTATCATTTTCGAGTTGCTGCACAAGGCAGCGTAGCGTACTCAGAGAAAAACGCTATCAGCCTTCTTCTACAAACATGATTTCACAGATGCCCATGATTGGTTAATTTTGCTCACTTAGGTCCTGGCCACAAATGGCTGTGGTATTGTCAGGATTCAATTGTGAGAATAGTGAGAGGCCATAGATGGGAATGTGCAAGGTCAAGCAGACATGAATTCTGAGAGTGCCTCAAGGTAATATTCATAAATGATTACTGTCTTTACTGCCAACAGTAGCTAGCTGGCTAATATACTATATGGCCAAAAGGTTGTTAATGTCCATCACATCCATATGTGCTTTTTGAACATCCTATTCCAGATCTAGTCCGCTCAGTCTGTCCGCCTGTCTGCCTGTCTATCTATCTATCTATCTATCTATCTATCTATCTATCTATCTATCTATCTATCTATCTATCTATCTATCTATCCATCCACAAGAGCATTTGTAAGGGTCAGGCACTGATGTTGGTTGAGGAGGCTTGTGGCAGAACAGCATTCTAGTTTATCCCAAAGGTGTTCAGTGGGTTGAGGTCAGGGCTCTGTGCAGACCACTCGACTTCTTCCACTCCAAACTTGGTAAACCATTTCTTCATGGGCCTCACTTTATGCATAGGGCCATCGTCATGCTAGAACATGTTGGGGCCTCTTAGTTTCAGCAAAGTGAAACTGTAATGATACAGCATACAAAGACATCCTATACAATTGTGTACTTTCAACTTTGTGGCAACAGGTTGGGAAAGGCCCACATATAGGCGTGATGGTCATGTGTGAATGTGTGCACAAACTTTTGGCCATATAGTGTAGGAACTAACCTGACAGGACTTCTGCGAGAATTTTTATGTCATGTTGGTAAATGTTTATAATTAATATTATCTATGGCTGGCTCACATAATCTAAAACCTATTTGAGTATAATCATAAAACTACCTTTGAGCACCACTCGAATACATTGGAAAGGTGTCTTTGAGGGCTCAAAAGATACACACGGGTCTACAAACAGGTTCTCCACATACAGGGCTTTAGTATGTGCAAAGAATTTACAAACAGGTTCTCCACATACAGGGCTTTAGTATGTGCAAAGAATTTACAAACAGGTTCTCCACATATAGGGCTTTAGTCACTGAGGCACAGTTATTAATTATGAATGTTTAATTACTGTTTGACAAAATACATGAAAGCAGTCAAATTGTACCTATAGGAAGCTGCCAGATTAAATGGCTTAATGATATTTAGCCTTAAAAGCCTGAACACAGATCAGAAGAAAGGCAGATCAGTAAACCATCTTTCATTATCTATATAAGGTATATTGGCTATTCCACAGTTTTACTTAACACATCATTTTTTTTTGTCCAGCTACACATTATTCATGAGATTGTTCTACCCAATCAGTTGAGTTTTATGTAGTAACACTCAATTCTCATCTTCTCTACTATGCTTTCCATTAGGCATGTGCAGATCATTGGTTATACAATACAATAAATTGTGATTTTCAACACCTCAAAGGTAGAGCCTGTCTAGATAGGTGGCACCTTGGGCAGCGCTTGTGCCCCTAAGCTAAGCTCTGTCCAATTCAGAAGGCAGCTTTTTCTAAGGCTTCATATTTGCATTTCTCCTTGAAGAAGGCAATCCCATAATACTAATGTTAATGTGTAGTTCTATACATTATAGACTTTTATAAACCTAAATTATTTATTTTAATATCAGTACATGCCTACCTCGTATCTTTTCCCCCTTGGATTCATTGGCTTTGTACTGATATTATGTATGGTACTGGTTTGAACTTCCTCAAATACTGACTCCCTCATGTCTCTGTCTTGTGGGTCATGTTTTCTTTTTCCACAACCAACTGTCAATGTCATGTACATATAGACACCAAACTTAAGCCTGAAAGGGTTTCTGCTGTGCAGCTTAAGGTATAAAATGCACAGGTCTATCCAATTTAGATTTATCCTTGTCACATATATCCTTCTGCAAAATAATCTGAATAAACAAATCCAGTTTAATAAAACATAGCCCTGTATCTAAACTGTACTTGAGCATTAATCAGATTACTGACGTATTTACTGTGATCTGATGGTTTATTGCTACTTGGAGACTTTGTAAGTTCTTTCCTGAAATAAATGTTCCTATTGTTCAGTTTTTCAGTGGTCTTTTTTTTTAATTAAGTAATTAATTATTTTTTTTAAGTCACTGAAGTTTTATAAGCATACACCATCCAGTCAAGTCCAGCTCATGTCTGAATCCACTGCCATGAACTGGTATTCTTATTGACTAAAAGCAGTAGAGACAATAATGCATAACACACAGAACAGTGTACTTATTCAGTCAATATCAGGTGATAGTTTTTCAAAAACAAAAACATTCAACATTATAGGATAGAAATTTAATGCAATATATGACATCACAGTATTCTTATCTATATTAGTTTATAGCTGTGTTATAGCCTATAGCTTTTTGATTACTGAAGAAATAAAAGCAGCTGTATTCTAACCACCCTAACTGCCAGGGGGTGGTGAGTATCACCTGGATACCCTCTTATGCATGTATGCACACAGGCCGAGACCTTCAACAAAGTCACGAAGACTGTATGACATATTACACATAAATACCATTGTGATATGTCCATCATTTCTCGTTCTTGACTCATACACGTCAGACCTCATGCACCATGGTGCTATCTGTGTAATAGCTTGTGACTATGGTCAAAGATACAGGTTACATGTTTTCCAAAGCTGTGATAGAATCCTATCATCTCATTTAATTTCTTCACAGCTGTGATGAGTGTATTTTAGACTTTTATACCTTTCGGAACTCTAAAATGAATTGGGTTCCCTTGTTAGTTTGCTAGCCTTGCTATCCATTGATTCCGTGCTGTCAGCTACGAGCTGTTATGTTGCTCAATATGGCACTCGTATCTTAGTTCCCTGCATCTTTCCCAAGGTGCTCTGGGTTTTTCACATCGTTCACCATCTGGGGAACTGCAGTGCCAAACCACACTCTTCACCACTGAGCTTGCAAACATGCATACAAGGACCAGAATTGGTTTTCCAAGCATTTGCCCTGTATTTCCACTGAATGTGGTCTCCCTGAGCACTTCGGGTCAGTCCCACAGCCCCTGCAGTCTCCTGACTAGCGGGCCTTTTTCTAAGCACAGCTAAAGTGATTGAGCACTCTGCTACATGACCTTGCCATGTTAGCTCACTTAACATCTCCGCTCACTCTTCCCCATGCCTCGCTGTCTAGCCAACCAGAGGGAATGAGGCTAAGTGCTGCTTCTGTGTTGAGGTGCTGCTCATAGCTAGCCTACTACGTTAGGTGGAATTGCTAACAACACAAGAGGGCTAGAGCTGTGGCAGCAGGGGGTGTCCTGGGGGGCCCCAAAATTGGCGCACCGGACCTGGTTTTCTACCCACTTTTCCTCCCATCCCTCTCTTTCCTCTCTAATTTCCTTCCATGCTTCCTCTCTCTCCACACTGGGGGAACCTCCCATGCCCACCAGGACTGGGCCAAAGCCTGGGCAGGTTTGCTGATGCTGCGGGAAAGCCAGGCATTTCAAGCTTCCTGCTTCTACGAGGGAACACTGATCCGGATCCCTGATGCACCACAGGCCTCCCCTGATCGAGAATCAACCTACTTTATACCAGTGAGTACACAGCACACCTTGATGGACTCAGTTTGTAACCAGACCTCAGTCCACTGAAGCCAATTCAGTGTGGGGCATTGGGAAGCAGATGACTGGTGAAGGTGAGGGGTGTTCATGGGGATGTTCATGGGTATCCGCTGGTGTCTGCCATTATTCAATTCTGGGGACAAAAGCATAGAGTAGAGGTAGCCATTAGTTCTCACCTCACCCATTCCAGTAATTCTCTGACAAATTGGCCAGGTTTTCATACATTAGTACGGGAAATGTATGTGGATGAGTCCTGCCATAGCAAGGCACAGTGTGGAATATGCGCAGTGTTGGCTGGGGAGGTGGTGCCAGGGCTGTTGATGTCAGTTCTGTGTCAGGGAAATGCAGATGGTGGGGAGGGCATTACTTTGTATTAGTACTAGTGGATTACACAACGTGATGTGCAGAAGTGGTGCCTCTTCACAACATCTCAGTATGCAGTATTGCAGAGGCACTCTCCAGACTTATCTCCCTAGTCGGGATCCCAAAAGAGATCCTTACTGTACAGGACACGACTTTTATGTCATACACTCTTCATGAACTACACTAACTATTGGGGATTAAATTGATTCACACCAGTGTTTACCATCCACAGATGGGCTGGTCAAACTGTTTAATCAAACTCAGAATGCACAGCGCCTCAAACCTTGAGGCCGATGGGCTACAACAGCAGAAGATCATGGCGGGTTCTACTTCTGTCAGCCAAGAACAGAAAGCTGCAGTGGACACAGGCTCACTAAAACTGGACATTCGAAAACTGGAAAAATGTAGCCTGGTCTGATGAATCTCGATTTCTGCTGAGGCACACAGATGGTAGGGTCGGAATTTGGCACCAACAGCATGAACCCATGGACCCAACCTGCCTGGTGTCAATAGTCCAGTCTGGTGGAGGTAGTGTAATGGTGTGGGGAATGTTTTCTTGGTATACTGTGGGCCTGTTAATACCAATCAATCATCGCTTGAATACCACAGCCTATTTGAGTATTAGTACTGACCGTGCGCATCCCTTCATGGATTTACCCATCTTCTAATGGCTACTCCCAGCATGATGATGCACCATGTCACAAAGCATAAGTCTTCTCAAACTGGTTTCATGAACGTAACAATGAGTTCAATGCTCTTCACTGGCCTTCGAGTGGCTTCCGAGTCACTGGATCGATCTGAATCCAAGAGAACACCTTTGGGATGTGGTTGAATGGTAGATTCACAGCATGAAAGTGCACCTGGAAAATCTGCAGGAATTGCGGAAATGTCAACGTGAACCAGAATCTCAAAGGAATGTTTCCAACATCTTGTGTAATCCATACCATAGTGTTCCTAAGAAAGTGTTTGGTGAGTTTACATGCAAATATGCAAATTAAAAATTCATTTTTAATGGATCCTGGTTAACATTTACATTAGTGTATGTGTTAATGCATAGTGTATTTTTCATAAGTGTAAATATTAATGTGTACTATAGTGTATTTTTCATTAGTATAACTGTAAATGTGTAATGTAGTGTATTTTTCATAAGTGTAAATATTAATGTGTACTATAGTGTATTTTTCATTAGTATAACTGTAAATGTGTAATGTAGTGTATTCTTTCATCAGTGTAAATATTAATGTGTACTGTAGTGTATTTTTCATTAGTGTAACTGTAAATGTGTATTTTTCATCAGTGTAAATATTAATGTGTACTGTAGTGTATTTTTCATTAATGTAAATGTATAGTATATTTTTCAACAGGAACACACCAGTTGGAGGTAAAGTTTGTTTCTGGATAACATGCCACAGAAGGCTTCAAAGACTGAAGGCACGAACAGCAAATAAGCAAATAAATCACATTTAGCGATAAAGCTAATCCGCCAAACCATTCTTTTCAGGTGCCTGGCCTAACAAATATTTTAAGTTTATGGAGCGTGCTTTGTTTAAACTATAGGTATCGCTGGTATTTCTTTTGTTAATTTACCTTCGTTCATTTAGTTTCACTACTACTACATTTTCTAGAACTATATCAGTATTATCAGGTGACAAACGACATAACTTGCTAACGGTTGACGGAGTTAAATTATACAAATGCACTCTTCTGAAATAATACTCAAGTAGTGACCACGGCGCCGTGGCTTAGTTGGTTAAAGCGCCTGTCTAGTAAACAGGAGATCCTGGGTTCGAATCCCAGCGGTGCCTTTTTGCTTTTAAAAACAAAACAAAAGCAGAAAAAAAACAACAAACACGCCCATTAGTTTAAGAAACAGAGAATGTCAGTAAGACTGTGAGTTTCTACTACTCATTTACTACTGAGGTTACATTTTTACCTATTTATGAGTAAACACGTGAAGTTTATCAAGCAGTACCCCAAATGCCTCCCTACTCTACGTAACAGGGCATTTTAATACAATGTATTTAATACAATGTGGTTTAATGTGTTTCCACTTTGGAAGGTGTGGCTTATGATGGTTATGAAGGAAATATATATAATAACACCATTCCCGTATATAGCAGGAAGGAAGCTTAGCCAGGGATATATATTACACGTGATTGTACTCAGTGGGCGGAGCTTACCTATCAGACAGCAAGGCATCGAGAAATGAAGGCAGCTTCTGTTTTGGACACACCCAGTCTATGTCTTAGTGCAGTCTGTGAACTTCTGCCACTTAGAGCCATTCACTCCTAAGCGTTGAGACTGTCGCCATCTAGCGGCTGTAGAGCGTATTACAGTTATAATCTGCTATAGTGGAGTCCAGAAAACCCGAGACGTGCATCTCTGCAGCCCGGTACCAGCTCCAAATGAATGGATCCAAATATGTCAGGCTAGCTTCAAATGCGCTAGCAAGTTAACATGTTAACATAGCACGTCTCGGTAAAGGATGATTCTATGGGATACATCTTCCCAAACCCTAATCCATTGCTAGCCTAATAGGCACTAGCCACGCCCACTCATAGATTGCTGTTGGTGGAAAAATCCAACAACTGTTCTCTGTGGGCGTTTCTAAAGAGGACATGCACAGATAAAGGTGTGTTTCTCTGTTCGACCTTCGCAGCTTTGGAGCCTGTTCCGTTTTCTCTATTACCGTTTCAGTGTCAAATATCCACGGTAAGTGAAATGCAAACGGATCAGATAGATTGTTTTAACTAAAGAGCATGCAACTAATGCATAATTCATTGTAGTTTTGCGTAAATACGTTCATGAAAGCGAGCGAGAAGCGCGTACGTGTTTGCAAAGAAGTGAAGGAGCAGGTTTCGAGTTTGACAAACAATGATACCGAAGGGTAGTTATCTAGCTTTTAGGGTTGGCTGAGTAGTTTGCTGCATTAGTAACGTAAATCTGATCGAGTCCGGGCGCAGTACAGGTTATAAAGGCTGGGTTATACTTGCTATTAACCACGCGTACGCGTACACAAGATGGCTGCCGCGCGTATCCTGTGCGTGTTTGGAGCGTCGCTTGTGCTTGTTTAATTCGACCTTAATTCATCACGCTTTAGTGCAACATTTACAGATTAAACATCAGAGTATTATTACTGGATCTATTCGATGACAAAATCTTGAGGTAGACTTTGCAAAATTGGATTCCACTCAGCAAAAAGGCGGTACAGCTGTAAATGAGACACTAGCTCCAAATGGCCAGGTATGCTATCGTGTGTTAGCTGCTGCGGATTTTTTGGGCTAGCTTCCCAAACCCATTCTGTGAGTAGCCCGACTGGAGCTGGCTTCAGGCCGCAGAGATACACACTTGGGTGGAAAATCCAACAAATCTATTGTTGGCAGTTCGAATTGTCTTCTAAGCGGTAATTTGCAGGTTGAAATGGCGCTATCTTTCACCTCGGCACACTGGACTTGCGAGGTGTAACAAAAACACGGCCGCCTCCATGGTCGTCTTTTGTTAGCAACAAGCTATCCGGCTAACTGTGATGTACAGTCAGGTCCGGAAGTATTTGGACAATGGCAGACCTTTTGTGATTTTGCCTTTATACACCACCACAATGGACTTGAAATAAAACAATCAAGATGTGATCGAAGTGTAGGCTTTCAGCTTTATTTTAAGAGGCTCCACAAAAATATGGCATTTACCATTTAGGAATTACAGCCATTTTCAGCAAAGT
>CM075024.1:12545494-12579473 GCA_037576675.1 Pangasius sanitwongsei
CCATTCCCTCGTTACTTCAAGACAAATGAAGCAGATAAAAGGTCTGTAGTTGATATCAGGTATTGAGTTGGCATTTGTTCGACTGGAGCTACCAATATGAAGTCCAAGGAGAGCTCAATGCAAGTGAGGGAGGCCATCATTAGGCTGAAAAAACAACATAAACCTATAATGGAATGAATCTCCATTGTGGTGGTGTATAAAGGCAAACACTCTGCCATTGTCCAAGTACTTCCAGACCTGACTGTATATTTTCCTCCTCAAACAACGTAGTGTATAGTCAGGATTATTGAGTTAACAAGCGAATATGTATGTTAGTTGCTCTAAAGCAAATACTTGGGTAAACAGCATAACAAATTTAAAGGTATTGTGTGCCTATTTTGGGTATTTATTTCTGAGGCTGTGAGCAGCCATGTTGGTTTGGCGTCACTCCGTAAACAGAGAAGGAACAGACTACTCCAAGCTGACGAGTAGGAATTTCAAGTTGAATGGGCGTTTGGCTTGGAGGTTGGGAATGACAAGTTGCAACCTCAAGTCTCTGTGGGTGTTTCTAAAGGGGCCATGTTCAGATAAATGAGTTTTCCTCTTTGACCTCCCCAGTTTCTGAGCCTGTTCCTTTTTCACTTCCACCATTTCAGTGCCAAACAGCCATGGTAAGTGAAACGCAGCAAAATCCAAACGGATCAGACAGACCGTCTTAACGAAAGAGCATACAAATAATCCATACGCTTCGTTGAAAGTGAGTAAGAAGCATGTACGTGTTTGCAAAGATGTGAATTAGCAGATTTGTAGTTTGGGTTCAACTGTGGTCAACTTGTACGCTTACTGATTAAACAGCAGAGTAGCAAAGTCCGCCTGGCATACAGGCCCCATAAAACCCAGTTTGATCTATTTGAACACAGAAAAAAATAGTGATTTTAATTCCCAATTCATAACAGAATTTGGTGAATTTATTACCGTTAATGACATAAGACCCCAGCATATTATGGAATGCTTTTAAGGGATTTATAAGGAGTAATACTATACGATTTTGTTCAATCCTATGCAAGACTAGATCTTTCGCATGACAAAATCTTGAAGCAGACTTGACTCAGCAAAATTTCTCACAACCGGTTGCCCTACAATGGGATGCAATAAAAAGAAAAGTAATATTATAAAACCATGCTCATAATTTCAAATCCACAGGATGAGACATCAATATTATTTTCCTGGTGCCAGTCATCATCTTGCTATGAGAATCCGGGCTAGTAAACATTTTGCAGACATTTCCACTGTTTAAACTGCAGATGGTTAAGTTACTCCTGATCCCAAACAAATAAATAATTGCTTCTAAGAAATTTCTGGACATGCCATAGATTTCTATAATGGACTCAATCTCGATAATCCAGTCTCACTAGAAGAGCAGAAAGAAACAGCCTTTTACATCCAAAGAGGTAAATTGTCTGGCATGGATGGAGTTCTTCCTGAATATTCTGTAAATGTCTTGGAACAACTGGGTCCTTTTCTTTTTGATATGATTAATTTTTAAATTAAATTGGGTAGTTTCTTATGTCAATCCTGCCATAAGTTTTCTACTTTTGAGGAAGGAAGCTGTGCCAATTATCGCCATCTCAGTCTTTTAAATTCTGATCTAAATATTTATTCCAAGCTCCTGGCTCCATATCTACAGGACCACTTACTTTTTCTAATCAGTTGTGACCACACCGGATTTATTAAATCAAGATTAGCAACAGATAATGTTAGGAGACTTGCATATAATTAAGGCCTCAATGGACAATAAAACATCAATGGTCATACTTTCTCTAGACACTGTCAAAGCCTTTGACAGACTGGAGTGGTCATTCTCTGTAATCATCTTAACTGGTCAAACTTGCTTCTCTGTTTCCAATTTCTGGATCCTCTTATCAAGGATGTCCACTTGGTACTGGGTTGTTTGCTGTTTCTCTTGAACCATTTGCACTGATGATGCACTAATCTACAAAGTTCTCATCAATTTCTATTCATAATTCATCTAACCTTATATACAGATGTTTGATTTCAGCATCTTTTGTCCATTTTTGAAAAATTTGGAAGATTATCTGGATTTGAAATTAGCTGGTCAAAATCTGCCCTTTTAACTTGACTCAGCAAAGGTCTTGCTTGCTTCCTCCGATATCCCTGTTGTAAAATTTGAAATTGAAAATTTCTCCTCAGTTAACCACATTGTAAAACATAATTATCTGGAGGTTTTTAATGCTCAGGAAGCTTTGGACAGGTGGACTATTTTATCCATGTCTCTGCAGGCCCATATCTCTATCAAAATGAATATCCTGCCCAGAGTACATTCTATGTCTATACTTCCTCTTTCTCCTCCAATCAACTTCACACTGCTGTTTCTGAAGTTATTTGGAATAAGAAAGACCCACTTCTAAAATGCGTCTAAATCTACTCTTCAGAGGGGAAAAAAAATATGGCCTAGCAGGACCTAATTTAAAATTTTTTTTGGGCCGTTAGTTTGATCCTCACATTCCTGTATCCTGGCATACATTAGGAAAATATGGTGCATCTCTAGAAACTTCAAGATGTTTGTTTTATTCCTATATCTAACAAGCAATGTAAATTACTTTTTGTTCATGCTTACCATCTTTCGTGCATGGAAATTACAAGTGCACTTTAATATCTTCTGTAGTTGGTACAATCATTCTATTTCACCTTATTTCACAACAAGGGACTTCTAATTAGAGGGGTTATGTTTGTTCAGTGAAATCAAGAATGTAATTGGCTTGCCAGATTCCTCCTTGTTCTTTTACTTGGAGCTTAGGTCAAAGCTGAAAGCACATGATGTTCCATGGCAATGTCCTGTGCCCACTCACCCAAGCAGTAATTTATTTTTATTTTTTTATTTTTTTTTAAAACTTCGCAGAAACAATTAAAGGGTATAGTGTATTAAATTCTGGTGGAGGCAGCGTATATTGCACTTCCATTGCTTCCACAGCTTATATTACATTTCCAGTGCTAGCTTTGGAGACGTGATTGTCAAACTCTACAAATGAATATCATGTGTAATCCCTTATGCAAAGTGTGTCAGATGAAGGTACCTGGTACCTTTTCTTCATGATTTGCGACTGCCCTCCTGTCCCTCAATTTTGGCAAATTGTAGTGGCTGATCTATTATCTGTTTTGTAATCCAATGTCTACAACCATATCTGTTTTGATTTTAAACAGTCTCTCAGCTCTCTCCAAGCTTTCTAAATTTTAAAAAGCGAGTTGTATTAGCTGGTCTTATGGCAGCTAAGAAAATGGTTGCAGTTTAGTGAAAACAGTCTCACTCTTTCCACTAGACAATGAATTTTCTCGTTTTTGGATGTCATTTATATTTAAATGTTGTATAATATTAACTTGTAACTTAAGTAGAATAAAATGGCAGAAGGTAATGTTTTAGCCAGTGAGCTTTTAAATAGGTTTCATGTTCACTAAGGTAACAGCCCATAGCAAGTGTTTGTTCATTCATATAATTAACCACTTTATCCTGGTCAGGGTTGCTTACTGTATATTAAGGGACGGTGATTGTGCGAATAGAAGCTATAGCTTTATAACTGGTTGTTACTAATGACACCTGTGGAGGGTGTAGGGTGCAGTCATGATCACATCGGTATGGAACGTTGCATCACATCCCACAACCAAGTGTCAAGCCAGGAGCATATTACAATAAGGCACCAGCACACAAACCTCACTCTGTTTACCATATTACCAAATATGCAAAAATGACCAACAGTAGGGTATACAAGTGACTTTAATGTCTCTAACCTGATTAGAAATACTGGAATGTAAGGATTCCATTTAACAGGCAAATCCTGTTCTTGAGCCTTGCATGTTTTTTTTTTGTTTTTGTTTTTTTTTTTAAACGTAGTTTACTGCCTTGATTTTGGACATTTTGTTAATATACCATAAACACTATGCATATTTATTTTAATTCAACATTTTCAGCCAAAATTTACGAATCCATCCATCTGAACACCTGACCAGTTGCACCCATATGTACTTGTTGAACATACCATTCCAGGTCTAAACCCCCCCCTTTCTGGGAAGGTTTTGCAATAGATTTTGGAGCATGGCTGTGGGGATTTGTGCCCATGCAGCCACAAGAACATTTGTGAGGTCATGTGCTGATATCGGATCAAGAGGCCCGTCACGCAGCTGGCATTCAATCTTTATGGACCTCGCTTTGTGCACAGGGCATTGTCGTGCTGGACTGGTTTGGGCCCTTTAGTTCTAGTAAAGGGACATCTTCATGCTACAACATACAAAGACATTATATACAATTCTGTGCTTCCAACTTTGTGGAAACAGTTTGAGAAGGGCTAGCATATGGTTGTGATGATCAGGTGTCCACAAATTTTGGCCGTATAGTGTATATTGTTATTACTGTGGAGGTTGGGTGTGCATGGAATAAAAGACTTTCCACTACACACACTTCAGTCATGAGGGGAAGTCAACAGTGGCCCAGATTTTCATATTCTCTAATCATTGCATGTCAATGAAATGTTTACTTTGTGTAAATGCTACAGCACAACAGGGTGTTTTTTAATAAATATAAAAACTTGCTATATAAAAACATATTTCAATTTTTAGATGGCAAATGAAGCCAGGCCATGCCCGTGTGACATTGGGGACAGGATGGAATATGGCAGCCTTGGCGAGGAGGTTCAGACTGAGCACGTTAAAGCTTACGTGGTGAAACCTAAAGCACCAACAGACAAAGCAGTCATTGTAATTCAGGACATTTTTGGATGGCAGCTACCCAATACAAGATACATGGCTGACATGCTCGCTTCAAATGGATATGTGTAATATGTTTATTTCTTTATGCCAAACTAATATTCAAATTGTAACAAAGTATGTGGCAAAATAGGCACACTTGAAAGACGTATCAGAATAAGTGCACAAATATTCATTCTTTATTTAATTTAGCCATAAACGGTATCTTATGCAACTACAGAATGAACTATATGAGCTTACCTAGGTTTCCCCCCCTTCCTTCCTGATTACAGTGCTGTTTGCCCAGACTTCTTTCTTGGAAAGGAGCCATGGAGTCCTTCAAGTGACTGGTCAACATTTCAGGAGTGGCTTGAAGACAAAAAACCCACCAACATCAACAAGTTAAACATTAATCAAAATGTTCAATCTTTGGCATGCCTTACAGTTATACACTATATGGCCAAAAGTATGTGGGTACTTAATCCATCACCTATATGTGCTTGTTGAACATACCATTCCAGATTTGGTTCCCTCTTTGCTGTTATAATAACCTCCACTCATCTCGGAAGACTTTCCACTAGCTTTTATAAAGTGGCAGTGGGAATTTGCTCATTCAATCACAAGAACATTAGTGAGGTCAGGCATGGTAAATAATTGCCTTTCCAGTTTATCCCAAAGGTGTTTGAGGCTCTGTGCAGACACTTGAGTGCTTCTACACCAACCTTGGCAAACCACCTTTATGGACCATGGGGCATTGTCATGCTGGAACAGGATTGGGCCCCTTGGTTCCAGTGAAGGGAAATCTTGGTGCTACAGCATAGAGAAAAATTCTAGACAATTCTGTGCTTCCAAGTTTGTGGGAACAGTTTGGGGAAGGCCAACATATGGCTGTGATGGTCAAGTAACCACATACCTTTGGACATATACTGTATTTACCCATTTGATTAATGTCTTTAATACAATTGAGACAGGATTGAGGGTCAAGGCTCTGCTCAAAGACCCAACAGTGACAACCTGGTGGTGCTGGGAATTAAACTCGCACCCTTTCAATCAATAGTCTAAATCCTTAACCATTGAGCCACCTTTTTGTAATGAACTCATTAATTATGCATTTTTTATGTACTTAGGGAGGTGGATGTGGTTTTAAAATATCTCAAGGAACAACATGGAGCTAAAAGGATCGGAGTGGTAGGGTTCTGTTGGGGCGGAGTGGCCACACACTACATAGCCCTCCAATATCCTGAAGTCAAGGCTGGGGTTTCAGTCTATGGTAACTCACTTGTAGTCTTTTTTTTGAGTGTAAAGTTATACATTTGGTAAAGGATCTACAGTTTCCCCAGTACAACAATTGACCAAGACATGTTTGGTGTCTGACCTTTTTTTTTTTTTTTTTTGCACAGGAGCTACAAGGCTAATATAATTAAGTGTTCGAATCTTTAAAACCTCTTTAAACCTACTGAAGGGTCTATTTTGAGTACCAGTCTTCCAGATTTTCTAGATGAGTAAATATTTTTGAATGTACAGTGACTGTTTTTGGTTTGAGACACAGATCAGGATTAGTCACACTGACAGGAGAAAGTTGTAAAGAGAAATGGAGCACTAAACGTTACAGTTCGACTTGGAAACCAAATGGACAGGTACATATAAATGGGCATAAGATATGCAAGCGAGTGTATGAACAATACCACACACACAGCAGCTGTGTGCACACTTTTGCATGGCGAAAGTGAAGTATATTTGCACATTTCACGAATGCCAGTCACGCTGATGTCATAGGGGAAACATTGCTAGTACAGTTACAATAATGTTTAAGAGAACAAGTTAAATGGATTCAATCACCCAAAAAAAAACCCCCACAGAACTCTTGCATTCAGTGGTCTGTGCCTGTGCCACAAAGTGAGAGGGGTGGTTCTAGAACAAAGCCCCACCCATAACCAAACCCATAGAAATGTCTACCAGTGCCAACAAAGAGAAGTAATGTGGCAGTAGAGTGGACAATTGCAGACCATGCTTGAGTACAGTATGTAATACAGACTTGCCTTACCTTGAGTAACTTACCTTAGTATGTGCTTATTAACACACTTACCCAAGTAATGTCATCTTTGCAGGGATTATTAGAGAGGGAGAGGATCATTATGAACTCAAATGTCCAACTCTCTTCATCTTTGGTGAAAAAGACACAGTGATACCACTTGACCAGGTAAGACATACAGCTTCAGGTTGCAGTCAACAGGAATTATAAACTGGTAATTATAATGTATATTAATTATATTTTACTTTTTTTTTTTTTTTAAACCAAGGTGACAACACTTGAGGCAAAACTGAAGGACAAGTGCACTGTTGACTTCAAAGTGAAGGTTTTCCCCAACCAAACTCACGGATTTGTGCATCGTAAACGAGAAGACGTCAATCCGGCGGACAGATCATACATTCAGGGGGCTCGGGAGGACATGATTAACTGGTTAAATAAGTACATGTAAAATTAGAGCAAATTATCTGGTTTAAAGTAAAAGTTTCCAAAAGTGATACTCTTGTTGAGGACCCAACACTTGTTTGTGTCTAAAGTGCACACTGCATTCGTGAGGCTACTGTAGTGTAATGCATGACTAAATCGTCACACAAAAGACATTTGGTTCAGCAACAACAGTTGCACATAAAGGTTTTATAAAATACCCTAGCAAGTTTATTTCCCTTAGAAGTAAGCAGATAAAAGATCAAGAGTTGACTTAAATTGGGGCATTTGCTTTTGGAATCTGTTGCTGTTAACTTTCAATATGAAGTCTAAAGAGCTGTCGCTGCCAGTGAAGCAATCCATAATTAAGCTGAAAAATGAAAACAAATCTGTCAGAGAGATAGCAAGAATATTAGGTGTGGCCAAGTCGACTATTTGGTCCATTCTTAAAAAGGCAGAACACACTGGTGACCTCATGAACAACCACAGGTCCGGAAGACCACGGAAAACAACTGAGGGGGAAGACAGAAGAATTCTTTCCCTGGTGAAGAAAAACCCCTTCACAACAGTTGGCCAGATCAAGAACACCCTCCAGGAGGTAGGCGTATCTGTGTCAGAGTCAACAATTAAGAGAAGACTTCACCAGAGTAAATACAGTTGGTCTGCTGTAAGCCTCAGAGAGAGGAAGACTAAAGGTAGACATAAAAATACCAAAAAACTAATGAAAAAACGTGTAAGTTCTGAATCAACATCCTCTGGACAGATGGAACAAGAATCTGTTTTACCAGAATCAGGGGAAGAGACAAGTAAAGAGAAGGCAAAGAAGTGCTCATGATCTGAATGATACTATGTCATCTGTGAAGCCTGGTGGAGGTAGTGTTAGGATGTGGGCATGCCTGCAAGTGGAACTGGTTCCCTTTTATTCATTGATGTTTCACAGTGCAGATTGATGATTGAGATTACCATACTGAAGATTATTCTCCAATAATGGCACATCCCGAAGGGTTCTTATTCCTCTTACGCCACAGCAATTTGCCAAAGATTACAATGAAAAAAATTTATTAATGAACAACACATTGTGCTTTTTAATCGTTTATAGTTACATATAATGCTGTGGAACATCAGCGAGTTATTTGCTGTCATCACTTACATTATAACAGCTATAAACAGTCTTCCCGCTCTAGCCTTTCCCCCCTCTCCTGATGTTAAGGAAAAAAAAAGCAGCTTGTCATATTTTTGAGAAACTAGTGTTCCTGTGGTAAACACTTTCCCATGGAAAACTGTTATAAACCGACACTGGAGATTCCTTCCTTAAGTGTTAAATAAATGTCCCCATGCAGAAAGCTTCACCATGTAAATGATGTTTGTCTTTTGTTAAATAACATGTCTTTAAAATCAATTTGTTATTAGCCTTAGATCTCTGATGTCCCTTTGTCCATTTTTATATACCACAATATGAACTCTAAAGAAACAAAATTCAGACTGTGCATGCTTATGGAATCTGGCCAAGAATGGTCAGTGTCAGTGTTTTCGACTGCTAATACAACAGGCTGTATGTCATTATGTGCCTGCTTCAGATATGCAGGTTGCTTTGCTTGCATCTGTCAAGGAAGAGATATGTTGTGATAAAAATGGAGCCTATTCCTCCCACTGTTGTAATGATTCCTGTGTGGTTGTCCCTGGTCTTTTCATTTTAAAGGGGGTGAGATGAGCAGGAGGGGAGAGGGGTCACTCGGTACAGCTCAATGAGAGAGACACAGAGAAGCTTTACTAACTGCCATCTTTGTGAGACTGGGGTAACATCTGCAGTTGTATGTTATGGAGATGTGTTGATCATAATTTACTTTTGGAAATAGTGTAATGCATTAACTTAGAGTGAGAATCCTTTATACTATGCATTCTCCCCAGACACAGATATACACTATATGGCCAAAAGTATGTGGTCACCTAACCATCAACACCAATATTTGGGCCTTCCTCAAACAGTTGCCACAAAGTTGTGTTGGATGTCTTTTGTAAGCAGTAGTATTACGATTTGCCTTCACTGGAACATGAAAACATGGTTTAGCAAGGTTGGAGTGGAAGAACACAGGTGCCCTGCACAGAGCCCTGAACTCGACTCCACTGAACACCTTTGGATGTTGGACTAATGCAAAACCTTCCCAGAAGAGTAGAGGTTCTTGTATCAGCAATAGGGGAACTAAATCTAGAATGTGATGTTCAGAAAGCACATAGAGGTATGATGGTCAGGTGTCCACAATCTTTTGGCCATACAGTGTATTACTATACTTACTTAGATTAGTTATATTATAATGCTTCATAGGTATAGCAGATATGTGACGATGTTCTACTGTGTGATTGTATTAACAAACCTAGTAGGTACTAAGACTGAAAATTATTTTCTTAGAGAATGTGCCTATCCTGATACATAATTGCATCATTTTCTTTGTGGGCTTTCTATCTTAAAGTTAAGGGTTAGTTAAGTTAGTGCTATAGATGCTTTATAAGGTACTTTTATCATTTTACTCTCTAATACTATTCCTGGATTCCAGATGGCAGAAATGTGTTGATGGGAGAATTGTCAATCAGAAACTCAAATCATGTCAATGAGAAATCTGTTAAAATGAACTAGCAATGCTTTTGTTGACTTAACTACTAATTGGATAATTTGATAATTGACTTCATTTTTTTTTTTTTTTAAATAAATCATACAATGGTTTTATTACCATGATGTGGTTTACTGTGTATAAGTACAGGTGATGGTGACAATGGTATTAGATTTTACTGTAAGACATTTAGCATTTCTGAACCTGTATTCTAAGTGTGCATGTATTGTAATAATCAGTTTGCACTGGCAAAATTAGGCCTTAAAAACATAACTAGGCATTAAATGAACTATAATCCTGAAATTTTTTCATAGGTCTTTTGCTAGATAATGTTACATGCCTGAGCTAGTATCACAGTGGTAAAACACTGCTAAAAGTAAAAAGGGCTCTTCTTACAGCCTAACTAAGAGCTGGCACTGTAAAGGTTGTGTAACACCTGGACAGTGTGGAACCAAGTGAAGGAAATGTCATATGTCCTCCTTGTCTTTTCTCTTTATCTAGAACAAATTAACAAGTAATACAACTTCTGATTAATGGAGATGCTTTCACCAAGAAGTCTTGCTCTTCTCATTACTAACTTATATGCTAAAAATACCTTTAAAATATACGTTAGACAGGAAGGAAGCTTTAAGAAAAACTATCAGACATTTGATGTTGCTCTGACCTTGACTCTGTTTGAATAGATTCCAAACCACTTCATCTGCTGGTTAGTGATAATTCCATATAAGTCCTACAAACATTCAACCACTTGAGATATCGCACTAATGAGAATTTCATCCGGATGGACAGAAATAATCTTCCATAAATCTGGTCTACTGTGCAACTGTAGTCTCAAATTTAAAATGGTAAATTTACACATTTAGAATATTTTATATATATATATATATATATATATATGTGTTAGGAGGAGGGACAGTTGAAGAGCACTTAACTTTAGTGCCCATTGTTCACTTTCCATTAAACTTCACAACAAAGTGACAACAAAGAAACATTAATTCCTGAACAACATTTTAATGGTTGTTTCTGCTCTACACAGTGAATGAGTGCTGTATGAAATGATAAATAACACTAAACAATGACATTGCTGTCAGAGTGCTCGAAACATGATCAGTCTTCAGATTCGCCGGAGTTTCTGATGTCATCGATCTTCAGGATCATCTTCACCACTTGGGTTGCTAGAGAAATCTGCTGTTTCTTTCCAATGAGGGTCTCAATCACATGTTGCTGCTTCATGTCTATAAAGAATAAAAAGAAGTTTGATTATTGATTAATGAGCATAGCACAGGTAACGTACGCATACAGTCCAAGCACCTCCACAGCTGGCTCTAAGGAGCTAATATGTGAAATCAAAGGTATTGAAAGTTTCAGACCACTTATACAGTATATGGCCAAAAGTTTGTGGACTCCTGACCATAACATTCATTCTCTCTTTTTGAGCACCTCATTCCAGATGTAGACCCTCTTGGCTGTTATGACAACCACCACTCTGGGAAGGCTTTTCACTAGATTTTGGAGCGTGGCTGTAGGGATTTGCCCATTCAGCCACACGAGCATTAGTGAGGTTAGGCACTGATTTCAGGTGAGGAGGTCTGGGGTATTCCAATTTATCTCAAAGTTTTTCACTGGGGTTCAAATCAGAGCTCTGTGCAGGACACTGGAGTTGTTCCACTCCAACCTTGGCAAACCATGTCTTGATGGAGCTCGCTTTGTGCACAGGGACACTGTCATGCTGGAACAGGTTTGGGCTCCTTAGTTCCAGTGAAGGGAAATTTGAATGCTACAGGACCACATATGGGTTTGATGGTCTACATATTAGAGAACCATGGCCATAATTAGGACCAAGTTTAAAAAAGCCACAAAACTTGTACATAAACGTGGTCTGGTTTTGGTCAATGTTTGTTGTTTTAAATGTGCTCTATAGAGATTTACTTACTTACAGTTAACACAGGAGTGCCTGTCACCATTTGAATGGAATCAGATAAAGAAAAATAAAGTGAACAATCTTTAAACAGGAGATAAAATTCAGTTCTGAATGGATTTGTTCGTTTTAAATAGTGTATTCCCGAATAATTGAATCCTGTATTTATTTTTTTTTGATAGTGCTGGAACTTAGGCTCCTATATTTTATCATCTTTGTGCACATTAATCTGGCAGCATTGTTTATATTAATACTATACATTTTTCTCTAAACATCTTTATCTAATCAGCGGAGAGAGCCTCTGGTAGAGCACATGTACATACCGTTAGTGGACAGACGCAGACAGTCGATTCCCAGTGCAGAGTTGTTTTCTTTGACTTGCCGAGCTCTGACCTCAGTCATTGTCTGGATGGGGTTCAAGCCGCTGTTCTCTGCTAATGCCATTGGAATGACTTCTAGAGCGTCAGCAAATGCCCGCATGGCGTACTGCTCCAGAGAGGGGCACTATTGAGAAAAACAAAACTAGATCAATTAAAAATATTGTAATTATAGGTATGGTGGTATCATGACTTCAGAGGAGGAAGGGGAGAAGAAAAAAAACAAAAAAAACAAAAACAGATGAATTTCTGTAATAACAGGACACAGCTGAGAGTGTGAGTGTACTGCACCTTATCAGCAGCTTCATTAACGGCAAGAGCGCAGGAAATCTCAGATGCACCGCCACCATAAACAATGCGGTTATCTCTAACCAGGTTACGGATGACACACAGGGCATCGTGGAGCGCTCTCTTAGCCTCCTCAATAATCTGAGGACATCATACCACAAACATTGGTGAGACACTGTTGGGAAGAGTCAAAGTATTTTGCTAACAAACTCCTAACACTTACCATTTTGTTTCCTCCGCGGATGAAGATGGTAACAGCTCTGGAGTTCTTGCACTCCTCAATGATAAGCATGCGGTCTTTAGTTGTGCCGAAGCAGATTTCCCGCACCAGGCCAGCGGTGCCCAACTTCTCTGGAGTCAGCTCGCAGAATCTGGGCACAATGCGGCCACCGGTGGCGATGGCAATCAGCTGAAATCAGAGAAATTAGTTACTAAAAGCACAAGATCAACAAGGACTTCCAATAAATTCCAATAATTATTTAAAAAACAAACAAACAAACAAAAGAAAAAAACAACTTGCAATCATTATCTGCATAATTACATTATAAATACACCATCAGAATTTGACTTACCTCAATCTCAGGCCCTCCGACCCAGCGCACAGCAGGCAGCTCGTTCTGCAGCAGCAGGTGATTTGCCTCATCATCAAAGCCCCACTGGCAAATGGCAAGATTAGCACCGTTCTCCTTCACCTGGTGACAGTGTCATCGACAAATCATTAAATTCATTTACCAGTTATTGTTCATTTAAGTATAATACCATAATCTCTCATATGTCATTCTTGTTATCCAACCAAGAAGCCTATATATTGCAAGTGAAATAAGTCGGCCTGTTTTTTTTTGTGTGTTCTTTAAACTGCCTCAGCACTGCTGGACCTGATAACTGTCTTGTGCAATGTGCTATTCGGTGCAGTAGTAGCTGTACTGCTGCCCCAACAGATTCACTATTGCACTACATTCTAGAAATAGAGGCCTGTGTGATTGCCCACTAAAACATGCTTCTGTTGTTAGTTAAGTAAACAATGCACTGTGTATTAAAATTCAGACTTATGATTTTTTCCCCCATCAGTATACTCAAACATGTCAACTAATCATTGCAGCTGTACATATAACTTCAGGTTTTAATTTTAACCTTTTAACCTTCAGAGTTTCAGTTTCTGCATTTTATTTATGATACAGCAAAGTCATCAATGATGGAGTGATGTGATGCGATCACCCTGGTGTGATGCCTCTTACCCTAGCAATTTGCCAACTATTATTTTTATATTAATGAATGATTTTTTAATCGGTTTGTAGTTATATTTAATGCTGTTCAATGTCTGTGAAACAAGTTAGTTCCTGTTATCAAATAAAGTTATAGCAGCTTTAGTCATGCCCTCCCTTTTTCTTGACATTAATAAGCAAAATAAATGCAGCTGTAACCTGAGAAACCACAAAACAGCGTCCTCCATCCTGAATACTTTGCCGTAGAGGAAAACTAAGTTACAGATTGACCTCTAACTGTTAAAGCGCCAACACTGGAGACTCCTTCCATAAAAGTTAAACAAGCATCTCCTTACAGAAAACTTTCAATGATCAGCTTACACCCACTACTTGACATACAACGTACAATTAACACATTTAGATGCTTAATACGTATGTGTGTGTGTGCTTGATTACTAAACCAACACTGTTTAGTGATCAATTATTTACGGATTCACCAGCTCCTATACAAGAGATCACACACTGACCTGCTGAATCATTTCCTGGAATTTCTCCTTCTCATATTTCTGTAGAGCTTTATAGTCTTCCACTGAGGTCACGTCCAGCTTGTGCTTGGTTTTAGGCTTGGGTGGCTCGAACGGACATGTCAGGATGGCAATTTTTGTGTCCTTTAAGACCTGCAAGTGAATTGTGTGTTACATAAAAGCCTCTGTCAAATATTAGGTGCAGACCGGGGCAGGAACTGTGTGAGGAATGTGCATTATTCTCTTAGTAGCTCTAACATTACAGCAGCAATACAAAGTTGAGAGAATCTGCTAGAATATGGATTTACTAATAAGATCAATTTTAACATCTCATGAGGAGGAGCTGTCTAGATAGGCAGTATTTTGCTCCTGAGGTAAAGTCTGTCACCATAAGGACAGCAGTATTCTAAGTTGTGTCATTATCAGATTATTCAAGGAGCTCTGTAAACCACATAAAATACACCTGGAAACCTGACCATCACACCCATATGTGCTTGTTGAACACCCCATTCCAGATTTAGTCCCTCCCCCCCTTTGCTGTTATAATAAGCTCCGCTCTTCCAGGAAGGCTTCCCACTAGATTATGAAGCGTGGCTGTGGGGATTTGCTCATTTAGCCACAAGAGCGAGAGTGAGGTCAGGCACTGATGTTGGGTAAGGAGGGCTGGGGTGCAGTCGCCATTCCAGTTCATCCCAGAGTGGGGCTGAGGTCAGGGCTCTGTGCAGGCCACTACAGTTATTCCACTGCCACACCAGCATAACTCGCTTTGTGCACAGGGACGTGGTCATGCTGGAACAGGTTTGGGCCTCTTCGTTCCAGTGAAGGAAAATTGTAAAGCTACAGCATACAAAGACATTCTATACAACTGTGCACTTCCAACTTGTAACAGTATGGGAAAAAACCCACATATGGGTATGATGATCAGGTGTCCACAAACCTTTGGCCATATAGTGTATATTAAGTTAGGGTCTGTATACCATAACTTGATATGGTGTGGAATCAAAATAAAATCAGCTCAAAGAAGTGTGTTAAGATATTAATTATAATGTAGAAATATGGCTTTGCCTAATTTAAATGATTTTTTTCAAAAAATCTTGTAAATGTTTGTTTTATAGTTTCACACACACACACGTACCTTGGGCATTTGAGGATGGCTAAACTCTTTGTCCACGATGACACCTTTGATAAGCTGAGTGTCCTCCAGTTTACCTCCAACCTTCCCTTCCATCTTGATGAGCTCAAAGTCCACATCCTTCCTCTCCATGTCTACCACGGTAAGAATGGCATTCACGGCAATCTCTGCCATCTGTCTGTGACATCGGTTAATCCTGAGAAACGACAGAGAATGAACATCTCACACAAAGGGCATGATCGGAACCAAAAAAAAAAAAAAAAAAAAAACCCAATGATTTGTTGGTCTGTCTTTATGTGTATTCAGATATTTCACATCAGCCTCTTATTTGTGTCATTTCATCATATTAGACTTTATAGACGAAGTGTTAAAAAAATTGTGATAAATTATAGCAGATGAACATTAAGTTTTGTATAAACTCACAGGTCACTTTAACAGGAACACCTGCACACCTGCTCATTTATCCAGTTATCCAATCAGCCAATCATGTGGCAGCAGCACACATGGGCATAGATGTTGGTACCAGAAGGGCTGGTTTGAGTATTTCATAAACTGCTGATCTCCTGGGAATTTCACACACAACAGTCTCTAGAGTTTACACAGAATAGTGCAAAAGACAAAAAACATCCTGTGTGCGGAGAGACTGCAGGCTGAAACGCCTTGCTGATGAGAGAGATCAGAGGAGAATGACCAGACTGGTCTGAGCTGACAGGAAGTCTATAGTAACTCAGAGAAGCACTCTTTACTAACATGGCGCGCAGAAAAGCATCTCAATGCACAAAGCATCAAACCTTGAGGCGGATGGGCTACAGCAGCAGAAGACCACATCAGGTTCCAAACTGGACAGCTGAAGATTAGAAAAAAAATCACCTGGTCTTATTCCAGTCTTCAGCTGTCCAGTTTGGGTGAGCCTGTGCCCATGATGGCCTCAGATTCCTGTTCTTGGCTGGCAGGAGTGGAACCTGATGTGGTCTTCTGCTGTTGTAGCCCATTCGTCTAAAGGTTTGGTGCTTTGTGCGTGCTGAGATGCTTTTCTGCTCCCCACGGTTGTAAACAGTGATTATTTGAGTTACTATATCCTTCTGGGCAGCCAAACCAATCTGGCCATTTTCCTCTGACCTCTCCCATCAATAAGGCATTTCCACCCACAGAACTGTCACTCACTCACTGTTTTTTTGTTTTTCGAACCATTCTGTGTAAACTGTTGTGTGTGAAATTCCCAGGAGATTCTGAAATACTCAGACCAGCCCTTTTGGTACCAACAACCATGCCACGATCAGAGTCACAGACATCACCCTTTTTCTTCATTCTGATGTTTGATGTGAACATTAGCTGAAGCTCTCGACCTGTATCCGCATGATTTTTTGCATTGCGCTGCTACCACATGATTGGCTGATTAGATAACGGCATGAACGTGCACATGTACAGGTACTTAGTATCTGTTCTACATTTTGCTCCTTTACTCATTTTCCTAATAGGCTGTTATTGATATTTTAAGGTAAAGTTTGAGTGGCAGATATAAAAATAAAAGTAAACGTGAGCTCACACTTTAGAGCCGAGTGTAGTCATGGCTGTCTGAATGAGCGGCTCTGTGTTGCTGGTGTCCACGGGGAAGCTGTCGCTGATCTTATCCAGGTGTTCAATGGCGATGCGTGCGGCCTGGTCGTAGCCATCAGCGATGCGGATGGGGTGGATCCCTCTGTCCAAGAGCTGCTCGGCCTGCTCGAGAAGAGCTCCGGCAAGAACTAAAGGAAACGCCAAGGATTCAAAAATCCAATTAACAAGAGAACATTTCTGTCACGCTATGATGTATGCTTAAAGGAAAACTGAATCCTGAAAGGCAGGCTAAACCGTACAGCCAAATCTCAAGTGGAAAACAGGTGGTTACTGTTAACTGCGTAGGCCGTTATTTAAACTCATGTAGTGGCTAGTCAGAAGACCAAATTTCACATTTGTCCCAAAAACAACAACAACAACAACAAAAAACACATTGTTGCCATCATATATATTCATAAAATAATTATACTCAGGGATGAACAATTTCACTACCCATTACCATATTTTGGCTGCCCAGAAACGAAACTAACGTAAAGAAGTAACATACGGCAAGCTAATCAGCTAGTTACGTTCAGTAATACAAAAGGGAAAGAACGAGTTAATGGTGTTTCCTGTCTTTGCGTCACACATAAAGGAGTATGAAGCGCATCTTTATGTTCTCTTGATGTATAACCGCGGTGGCTTACTTACAGCAGGAGGGTTATATTCTGCTCCTGATTCTGTAACCCTGTCTGTCACCATGTCTGTGCACTCTAATCTACCTAGTTAAAACTTTCACCATCAAGTGAATTATAAAACATGTGGCTTGTGATATAGTTATTTTGAGGTGTGATGCGCATTAAGTTCAAACATAACTACATACCAAATGTTACCAAATTAACATTTGTTTTCAGTAAGTAGTAGTGTTTCTTTCCTTTTATGGTCATTGAGCCTGCTCATCTTCCAGAAAACGATGAATTATAAACTAATAGTCTGGATTAGCCCTGATTTAACCCTTGTGAGCCTTCGCTAGAGGAGGGTCAGAGGGTCATTTTCTGGTGGAATTCCATCTTGCTTGTCCACATACACACTATCCACCTTGTTCTCAGCTTTTCCTTTGGACTCGGCCTGTTTGAAGGTTGGTGTGTGAGATTTCTGGTCATTTCAGCAGACTAGTTTGTATTCATCACAGTCATCTATCGACACTGCCATTTAACACCTCATAATTAACATTCATAGTTATGGATTTGTTGGAAGCTGGTACTGTGTGTGTGCGCAGTTAGGGGTTGCCTTGAGCAAGTGTGTTTTGACCATAAACTGCGCACCAGAGTTGAATGTGGATGTGAGACGCCATCGAATCTCCATCCACCTCCTAAACATGAAGAAGCTCTTCAGCTTTGGTTACAAGCTTTGAATCTAAAGAAAACACCAAAGTGACTGTACATTTGCTCTTTTCACTTTGAAGCCCTATGGAGGAGGAGGACTTTATCCAGAAAACTGTCTGGGCTACGATGCTGCAGTGAAAACTCAGATTTGGCGTCTTATCAGGAGAATATCATCACATAAATGTAAGCCGAACTGTGAAGTTAAATGTTAGTGAGATTAGCTAGTTGTTTGATTACCCAGTGGTGCCCAATGTCCCTAAACAGCAGCGGATTCAGACAAGGATTCAGTTATTTCATGAGTTCTTTGCTATAACTGTGAGATGGGTTAGCTAGCAAGCTAACATCGGCTACGTCTGTTCATAACAGTAGTTTGCAGAGTCAAAAAAAGAGGAAATCTATGCTATAACTTACTTCCGTGTCGCAAAATAAGGTGGACGCACTTTTCTTTCATACCCATCTTCAATTAACCGTTCAAGGCAATATAGTAGTCTAGAAACAAAATGATGAGAGCTGGAAAAAATCTCTCTAATCCAAACTTCCTTTACCCCCCTCATAAAATTAGTAAAATAAATTTTTTTTTTGAAAATGACTAATTTTATTGTTTAGTGTATTTAAAGGGTTTGAGAATAAAACACTTTTGTTAAAACACGTCATTAAAGAACAACTTGTGGCTCTTAGCGCTGAAGCTCAAATACTAATCCCGCTGACTTTAACAGACGGAGAGGCTTCGAGAGACAGACTAATAAACAAGTTGCAGATGGATACACACACAGTACTGTGCAAAAGTCTTAGGCACATGCAAAGAAATGCTGTAGAGCAAAGATGCCTTCAAAAATAATAAAATTAAATGTTTCTACATTATAAAAAATACTATAAAGAGCAGTAAACAGTAATAAATGAAACAAAGTCAATATTTGGTGTGAGGATCCTTCGCCTTAAAAAAAAAAAAGAAATAGTAGTCTCAGGTACAATGTGTGCAGTTTTATAAGGAACTGAGCTGTAAGTGTTACTGAGCATCTTGCAGAAGCGGCCACAGTTCTTCTGGAGACTTTGACTGTCGCACTCGCCTTCATTCTGTTTTTTTTTTTGAAAAGTGTCTCTTATGTAATCTGCTGCTTTCTTTACTGACATACAAACATTTTTCTGTAACATTTAGTTTTGTTCTGGAAACTAATTTTTGGAAATCTAAAATGTTTTTGTACTGAATCAATAACGCAGAAGTCATAAAACAAAAATCTATAACAAAGTTTTGTACTAAAAAAAAAATAGGGTGCCTAAGACTTTTGCACAGTACTGTATATCTGTAAGGGACTCGGATACAAATCTGAAGACTCCTGAGTCTTTGATTAAATTCCACTGTCACGTTGGTCTAGAATTCGGTCTATGGTGATTACGTCCTTCTACTAATGTTTTATGAGGTTGCGCTGCTTCTCACCTACAACCCCAGTGGTGCCATCTCCAATCTCATCATCCTGAGACTTTGAGAGCTCAACCATGAGTTTGGCGATCTGGTGATCCACGTCCATCATGCTGAGAATGGTAGCGCCGTCGTTGGTGACCGTCACTTCTCCGTCTTTATCCACCATCATCTTATCAAGTCCTGCAAAATGGGATTGATTCAAGGTACATCATTCCCCCCCCATTTTTTCCAACCGTTCAATCCTTCACTCTTATTGTGTGAAATTCTGTTTCAGATTTTAGCTTGCTCTTTTGCAAACTGAGAAAATTCAACTTCGGGTCAAACTTCAATTTCAGATGGCGTCATACAAACAATATTTAAATTATGTTTTTTTCCCCCTGCATTTAATTGAAAATTTTCCAATGCTAAGATTTTCACTCCACACTCTCTCCTGCCCAAATGAATGAATTATAAATACAGGAACCTGGTTAAACATTTCTAGAAACCTATTCTCCTTCACCATCCACAAATTAATATCAGTGACTTGGCAGATCTGAGACAGAACCCACTACAGATCTGGATTATGTATGATGTTTTGTCCTACCATTTGGACCCAGTGAAGTCTTCAGGGTGTTGGCAACTGCTTTTGCAGCCATGATGTGTGACTGAAAAAACACAGAGATGCAGTTAAACACATCATGTAACGTTAAACCACCACATTTCCCTGCACAAGTGCATGGTTTAACCAAACCCTACAAATATGATTGTATTTTTTATTACAAAAAACATACATAATTAAAAATATTCAACGTGCATGGCCACACACGCTTTTTTTTTTTTTTTTAGAGATTAATAAATATATTATAATAAATCTGATAATAATCGGATGATCAGTACTGTGATGATCTGCTAGCTAAGCTTCATTACACGGGAAATAAAAGGTACCACATGGGCAGAGCAGCACGCCGCTAGCTAAGCTATGCTAACACCCAATATCAACAGATATTCATAAAAGTATCACACTGCTCTCAGACCGACGAGACATCAACCGTCAAAATATAACAAGTTTAATACTAAATGTCTACACAGACGGTGAAACTATTAAAACTCAAAAACAAAGAAGTCCAGCTAAACTAGCTAGCCGGCTAGTTAGCTGTAACGGCAAAGCACTGGCCGAATCCCAAATAGGAATCCAGTTAGACATAAAGTGCACTACATATGGCGCAGCCGCCATTATTTCACACCAAAGGAAGTGCACGAGGTTTAGGCCCCTATATAGGCATTTGGTATGAGGCCGCTGGTTTCAGTGCGGATACCTTAAGCGCATCAAGGCCACTCAGACGAGATTTCTTCTCCTGGTCTTTAATAATAATGAAAGGCCGTCCATATTCATCGAAGGCGAGCGTTCCCAAAGTGGACATTGTGAACGGTGAAACGCACACAAATAACAGGAAAGTATTTTTATTCTTATTTTTAGAGGAATATATCCACCCGAGGCTGTATGCACCTCGCCGGCGCTTCTGGAAGAATCTCGGGGCGGCGCGGACGAAACCAAATCCTTTCAGACAAAGACAAAGACAAAAGACAAAAAAAAAAAATCTTTATTTTTGACCCACAAAGTGACAATATACTTTTGAAATATTATAAAAAGCGCTCAAACCATTAACTAAAGGCATTCAACAACGCATTATACACATTTTACACAAAACTTTAATGATGCAATTAATGCAGATGGTTTGTTCTACTATCGCGATATCTTACTTACTCTCGCGCCAACAACTGCACTTTACCATAGCATCTGGATCGACGGTATGTTAAGTAATCTATGGTGCGGAGGGCGTTCCGTATGACTTAAAGAGGGCTGATTTGCACGTGTTTTTGCCATATTGCATTTACGTTGTATTTCCGTTGTGTAACAGAACCTCGTGTAGTGCTGTCATATGTGAAGGGTGAACGCGTCCTGAGGCTGAGATGTGGCTGCTGTTAGTCATGTAAAGGTAAGATTGTGTATCACCTGTCTCTGATGATAATAATAGCACGTTTTCTACATAAATATCTGCAGTTCTGCTTTTCAACCCGTATTTATTACAAGTGCTTTATTTAATCCAGGCTTTGATTACATCAGATGAGCCTGAAGTGAAATGAGCTAAACTCTGCGGAAAGAAACAGCGTGTTGCCAAACTTTAAAATGTTTCAGTTATTGTTGGATGATTATTATATGATACAGGGTTGTTTTGTGTGAGGTTTCATCCTCTCTGTTATTGTTTAAACCGACTCTTTTAGATAAACACTGGGAAACGACTCTTTTAGGTGAACATTGCGAGTCGACTCTTTTTTTTTTTAGGTTGAACTTTGGGAGCCGACTCTTTTAGGTGAACGTCGAGATCCGACTTTTTTAGGTGAATGTTGCCTATCTTTTCCCGGGATAGACTCGGCCTAGAATTCCTGACCAAACAGAAAATTGCTGAAAGTGAGTTTGACTCTTTTAGGTGAACTTTGGGAGCCGACTCTTTTAGGTGAACTTTGGGAGCCGACTCTTTTAGGTGAACTTTGGGAGCCGACTCTTTTTTTAGGTGAACTTTGGGAGCCGACTCTTTTAGGTGAACTTTGGGAGCCGACTCTTTTAGATGAACACTTAGAGATGACTCTTTTTTAGGTGAACTTTGGTAGCCGACTCTTTTTTAGCCGAACTTTGGGAGCCGACTCTTTTAGGTGAACTTTGGGAACCGACTCTTTTAGGTGAACTTTGGTAGCCGACTCTTTTTTTTAGGTGAACTTTGGTAGCCGACTCTTTTAGATGAACTTTGGGAACCGACTCTTTTAGGTGAACTTTGGTAGCCGACTCTTTTTTTAGGTGAACTTTGGGAGCCGACTCTTTTAGGTGAACTTTGGGAGCCGACTCTTTTTTAGGTGAACTTTGGGAGCCGACTCTTTTTTAGGCGAACTTTGGGAGCCGACTCTTTTAGGCGAACTTTGGTAGCCGACTCTTTTTTTAGGTGAACTTTGGGAGCCGACTCTTTTAGGTGAACTTTGGTAGCCGACTCTTTTTTAGGTGAACTTTGGGAGCCGACTCTTTTAGATGAACGTCGAGATCCGACTCTTTTAGGTGAATGTTTCCTATCTTTTCCCGGGATAGGCTCCGGATCCACCATGGCCCTGACCAAACAGAAAATTGCTGAAAGTGAGCGTGAATTTTAGGTGAATATTAGGTGAATATTAGGAGCAGACTCTCATTTCTGGACTTTTGGTTCTGAAGATGGTCCTCACTGCACAACCAAAAGTCCAGGGATGGAGCTGGAATTCTCCTTTAAGCCCAACCCTAAGCCTAACCCTAATGCAGGATTTGATTGTACTATGAGGCCAGTCATTGCAAATATGTAGAACCTTGGTGTTGTCACATTAGTTTAAATAGTTTATAACAAACTCAAAGTATAAATTTGTTTTAATGGTCAAAGTGTTTTTTCTTACGCTGCTTTATTTGGCCTTTCATTGGTAATCATAATAGAGAACAATAGAAAATGACGAATGAAATAAAAAAAAAAAAGTATAATACATTAGTGATACAGAACTTTGGGAATTTAAGGTCAATGGGCTCATTTATTAATCTTGCAGTAAAGTTGTGTGTAAATTTTGTGTAAGCCAAATGAAGCTAAGATTTTCTGCTGGATTTACAAAAGTATCAGCAATGCTGATTTTCTTCATACTTGTGTGCGTATGTTGATCACCTTTAAAGTGCAAAGCATGTTCCCAACACAGCTCCTTTAAAAGTTTAGTGACGTCCACAAAACTCCATTAAAGGTCAGATGTACAGAGGACTGGAGGCCAATAAAAGGACTTCTATGCCAATAAAAATTCAGTATTGAATATTTAGCAGTGTAACAGCACCTGAAAAGGTCAGAATCTAGAGAAAAAACAAGAAAAGGTCTTCTTTTTACAGTTCTCTCCGAAAGCATTGGAACAGCAAGGCCAATTCTTTTGTTTTTGCTACAAACTGAAGACATTTGGGTTTGAGATCAGAGGATGAATATGAAATGATAGATCAGAATTTCAGCTTTCATTTCCTGAAATTTACATCTAGATGTTTTAAACGACTTGGCTTGTTAAAGGCACCATTTTGTTTGAACCCACCCATTTTTTAAGTGATCAAAAATATTGGAACATGTGACTGACAGGTATTTCTTGTTGCCCAGGTGTGCCCTGTTAGATTGATTGTTAAAACAATTAATAGCTCTGAATGTCTACTCTTGAGGCCTGGGTTTCACCTGTGAACACTGCATTTGTTGATAAAAAGGATAAACCAACATGAAGACCAGAGAGCTGTCTGTGGGAGAAAAGCAAGTCATTTTGAAGCTGAGAAAAGAAAAAACCACTGGTGTACCAACAACCAGACATCAAACAGGTTGGCCAAGGAAACAATAGCAGGTGATGACAGAAACATTGTGAGAGCTGTAAAGAAAACCCCAAAAACAAAAGTCAGTGACATCACCAACATCCTCCACAGGGTGGGTTGAAGGTACCACAATCCACCGTTTGAAGAAGACTTCAGGAGCAGAAATTTACCACAAGATGCAAACCACTCATCAGCAGTAAGAATTAGAAGGTCTGATATAAATTCACAAAGAAATACAGAGAGAATTGGACTTGCTGTTCCAGTACTTTCAGAGGGGACTGTATATGCTAGTATATCTTTTGTCATAACTGAGTGATGATTTTTTTTGTTGTCTTAATTTATGAGTTTGTGTTGGGTCAGTTTCGTTATTTTTCATATTCTTTAGTTATTGCCAATAATAAAAAAATGACAACATTTAGTTTTGACAACATTTTCTTGATGGTACTCTTCAAGCATGAGGATGTGTTTATAATGGAGAAGATAAAGCACTTCTATAAGTCGCTCTGGAAAAGGGTGTCTGCTAAATGTTGTACATGTAAATAAATAATTTAAACTCGACAGTATATTCCATATTCCACTGCACATAAAAGTGCAGTAATCCAGACAAATTATATGGTTGGAAGTCGATCAAGTCGAGCTTTACATTAGTTAGTCTTCTTATGCGTAAATTTACACCCACTCAGGAGCATGAGTAGGATATGAAAGTTTTTTTTGAAATTATGGGATATTCAAAAATACCAAATTTCTTCTGTTCCTACAAATGACTTGCAAATAAATCTGTTCATATCCAGATTGAAAAATGAGGCCCAGGTTTTTTTTGTAGATTGGCTTCTTTTATGTTTAGATATATAAATTTGGACCATTTTTGGTTATGTATCCTTGCTGTGAATATAATTCATTTCTAACAGTGTTTACCAATAAATATCTGTTTAGATCCTTAACATGAACTCACCAGACACTTTAATAGGAACACCCATACACTTGCTAATTCATGTAATTATCCAACAGTCGATGTGGCAACTGAAGCTCCTGACCTGTATCTGCATAATGTTCTGCACTACTCTGCTGTCACATGATTGGCTGATTATTGGCGAATTATCGCATGAATGAGCAGAGGTACAGGTGTTCCTATTAAAGTGGCCAGTGAGTCTGTAAGTAAGCCTTTCCATATTACATATGTTATGTACAATTTCAAAACTCTGCTGCAACCATTTTTGAGTAATAGCTTTTTCTGCTCACCGCCAACTGTATCTGTAATGATATCCAGCCAAGATGAATAGTAAGACAAGTATTATATATGTCTTCTCCTAAAAAGTCCTTATTGTTGGTACATCATTTCAAAATGGGTATATAACAGAGAGATCTAATCGAACAGTATAAATGATCAATAGGCAAACACCAAAATCTAGCAATGAGTTGTTTGAGAGCTAAAAGAATTGGCTCTTATTGGTGAGCTGGGCTGACTGCACTGAAAAGAGCTGAAATTTCCTTTACTACGGTACGAGTCACAGACGGGTCACGTTCAATCTGAAATTGAGCAAATGTGTAGGATAATCACAAAATTCTATTAGTTGCAACATTGCAATACTCAGTCACAGAAATGAGCAGTAATGGCTCATCTTATCCATAATGATATGATATTCCTGAAGCCAGATGGGACATGATAACCTGCTACACAGCTAAATTACCGTTTAAATTAGTGCTGAACGTCAAGGAGGGGTTGCCTTCTTCAACGAGGAAACATCTGATACATTTATTTTATGAAGAAAATTCAACTATTCGTGTTTATTTTTTGTAGCCATTAGAGCTTTTTATTCCCGAACCTTCCACCCACAGAAATCCAGATCATAACCACAGCATTCAGAGAATTTTGTATTACACTCACCAGCCAGCTTATCAGTAACACCTGTACACCTGAACATTCACGCAATTATCCAATCAGCCAATCATGTGGCTGCAGAGCAATGCATAAAATCGTACAGATACAGGTCAAGAGCTGCAGGTAATATTCACAAAACAAACATCAGAATGACTTTGACCGTGGCATGTCATGGCCAGACTAGGTTGAGCTAGCAGTAAGGCTACAGTAACTCAAATAAGTCAAAGTCAAAGTCAACTTTATTGTCAATTCTGCTATATGTACAGGACACACAGAGGATTGAAATTTCGTTTCCCTCAGACCCATGGTGTGAGAAACTAACATAACAAGACAAGTAATAAAAAAAAAAAGTCAAATAAAATGCAATAAAAAAAAAAAAATACAATATGTACACTATAAACCTACATAATAATAATAATACATTTTATTTATAAAGCACTTTACATTTTAAAGAAAATCTCACATGTGAGTGTGTAGGTATTTACATTTTAGTGCAAAACAAGAGAGAGCAGCAGTAGTAAAAGTGGCTTGTGCATTTGTGGGATTTGGGGTGTGTGTGTGTGTGTGTGTGTGTGCAGTTACAGTTGGGTGACTCTTAAGGCAGAGGGCAGAGAAGGGAGAGAGTTCAACTTTCTGACCACTCTTTACAACTCTTTACAACCGCGATGAGCAGAAAAGCATCTCGGAACAAACAAGAAAACTTGAGGCACATGTCTACAAGAGCAGAAGACCACATCGAGTTCCACTCTTCTCAGCCAAGAGGAATCTGAGGCCACAGTGGTGCCCAGGCTTCAACTGGACCGTTGAAGGCATTTTATATTCAAATCAGCCTGTCTGGCACCAATCACCATGCCATGATCAAAGTCACTCTGATCATAATTTTTCCCCATTCTGATGTTTGATGTGAACATTAACCGAAGCTCTTGATCTGTGTCTGCATGGTTTTATGAGTTGCGCTGATACCACATATTTGACTAATTGGATAATTGAGCAGGTGTCAAGGTGTTCCTAATAAAGTGGTCGGTGAGTGTATATTAAGAGGAGTATTGCAGGTCTTCTGTTCAAGTTGACATTATTTATACTTGCTTTTAAGCTTTTTAAGATCATTGGTCCGCATATTTGATTTGGCACAGTTTTTACGCCGGATGCCCTTCCTGACACAACCTTCCCCAATTTTATCCGGGCTTGGGACCGGCACTGAGAGCGCACTGTTGCATGCGGGGTTGGTTCCCTGGCCGGGAATTGAACCCGGTAAGAGTGCTGTGGCCTAACCACTAGTCCAGCTTTTAAGCTTTTTAAGGTTTACATTAAAACCCCTTCAATTCAAGTAACCAGTCACTTAGGCTTAAATAACTATAATAGCTATAACAACATAGTTGCTAGTGGTTGATCAAGTTGATCGGTTGCTGTAAATAAGTTCCGGTACAACCAGTTGGAGTCACGTAATTAGTTCATTAGGGTTGACCTGTGATTTCAGTGTCATATGATTTCAATATAAATCCACCTATTCCTGGAGTTTGTTAAAGAACATACCTAAGCAAAAAGCATCATGAAGACCAAAAATCTATCAAAGCAAGTCTGGGACAAAGTTCTGGAAAATAATCAGTCAGAGTTCAGTTATAAAAAAAAAATTCCCAAACTTTGAAAATTCCGCAGAGCACCATTAAATCCGTTAGTAACAAATGCTAAGAATATGGCACAACTGTGACTAGAGGAGGTCGTATACCTGGAAGTCAGTGACCGGCTAAGAAGGGCATTAGTCAGAGCAGCAACCACGAGAGATGATAAAATGGCCATGGTGCTACTTTTTAGGTAGGTGTACCTAAAATAATTGGCCACTTACTGGGGGTAGGGGTTCATCCTAGAGGTATAACCTATGTGTGGAAGTGGCAAGGTTCATGAGATGTATCCTGCATTTGATTTTCAGTCCACAGTGCTCATGTTATCATGCCCAGTGGGGTTTCATCATCTCGCTTCCTGATACTGTACGGGTCGCAGAAAGGTCAAGCTCAGTCTATAGCCGAGCAGCTCACCGATCAGGCTGCCGAGCATGGCTTTGAAGCAGAGATCAGTTGCCTGAGCAAGGGGGACGAGGTAGGACATGCTGCAAGTTTCAATATAATGTATAGCACCTTTTAAAATCCTTAGGATTAATCCCACTGCAGAAGGTGTGTCCTCTGTGCCTGTCAGTCACAATGTGAAAGCATCACAGGAAAACAATTCCATAATTCTGTTACTGTGTCAAGACTTCCCTGAAAGTTTGAAAACCACGTTAGACATTAAACTGTTGCTTTGACTCAGGAATAGTTATTTTCAGAAGTAGTATTTTTAAAAAACACTATCATGATATTATAAACTGTAATAAAATAATATCCAGTTATTATGATATGAAAATGTAATATCAGCATGAGACTAATGTGTTAGCTAATGAAGCTATAATTACATTGCTGATTTCCTCTAAAGCTCAGAGGTTATTGATTTATCTCAATGATTCCTTTCATGTTTGCAGTACAACTTGGAAAAAGAACACAGCCCTGTGGTTTTTGTCGTTTCCACAACGGGAGACGGTGAACCTCCAGACACGGCACTGAAATTTGTGAGGAGGATCAAGAAGAAATCTCTGCCCCATGATCACTTCTCTCATCTGCACTATGCACTGTTAGGTAAACTGGTGTTGCGCTGATGATAAAGGAGAGCACCAGGTTGGTTCTCAGAGAGTGAGAATAATAATCTTGTTTGTGTCATCCAGCTTTGGGGGACACCAATTATACAAATTTCTGCAACTGTGGAAAAACCATTGACCGCCGTCTACAAGAACTTGGCGCAAATCATTTCTATGCAACTGGCCTTGCTGATGATGGTACAGGGTAAGGACCAGGGTTGTCAAATTACTTATTATAAACTATAATTTTTGCTTCAGGCATGACGGCATAAATTTCAGTAGTAGTGTTGATTTTGATTTACATAAACCACAGAAGGTGAACAGTGTGATGAACAAAAAATGTATGAAATTAGTCCTGTTAGACATTTAGTAAAAATTTCAAATCAGTTGTTGGTTCCTCTTCAGGCTGGAAGTAGTGGTGGACCCGTGGATTGATGGACTTTGGGAAGCTCTAAAGAAGATATTTGTCAAAATGTCTGCCTCCGATCTCATTAGTGGCATTTCTCTGAGCAGTGGTCATCAATCAGTGGCGGTACAGGAGAAACTCGAGTCGTCTGCACAAAGCCTTCAGCTGCTGGATATTAGCGATGTGGATACAGGGAAATCCAAAACAGAATCTGAAACTGGGAGCCGAGATGCAGAAACTCCTTTGGAGGCGTCTTTGAATCGATCCGTAGCTCCTCTTTCTCAGTCTTCACTCAGCATCCCTGCACTTCCCCCGTCTTACCTAGAAGTTTGTTTGGGAGATGTGCCTATTGGAGAGGTGAGATGTTTCTGCAGTCAGTTACAGGAAGACAGACAGAGAGCAAAAGTCAGATACAGTGACTGTAGTATATTGTTCAATACAGTTAAATTTTGATATTATCTAGCTTTGATAGAAGAGTTCTTGGGAGCCACTAGGCCTAATCACTAGCTAGATAATAGCCTGGTAGTTAATTGTTTAATTGGCAGAATTCTTGCTGTGCACTCAACACTCAAAAATAATTAATGACATAGTTCTACATCTCCCAAAAAACAGCACCAGAAAACACCAGATAGCAGAAAAGCGCTCACCCTATTGTTGGGAGATTGCGAGTTTAAATCCTGACAGCACCACAGCCAAGCATGGCTGGGAGCCAAGGGGGCAAAATTGACTGTGTTCTCTGGGTGGGAGGGATTACCTACTCTATCTCCCTTGTCAATCACAGCGGCACTAGCCGATCATTGGCATGAGCTTGTGTACGCAGATGGATATCGAGTGTGATGCACTGCCTTGTGATGAAGCATGAGCAGCAGTTCGAAAAGATGCAGTTAGCCAGCTTTACATGTCTCAGAGAAAGCATGTGTTAGCCTTCACCCTACCAGGCTTTTAGCTGTTGTACGATAGGGGATAGCTGGCTGGTGGGTTGGAATTGGTTGGTGTCCAAATTGGGAAAATGGGGAAAAATCCCCCCAAAAAAAGAAGACACCAGAGGGAGCGAGAGAGCAGTTTATGGAGAATTAAGTTATTACTAATTGTGTTTGACTTGGAAAAATAGCTGGTGTAGTTACACAATATTAAGGCTATATGCCATCTCATCTAACAGACTTTGTCAAATAAGATAAGATGCCTTATAAGATAAATGGTGTATTAGATAGCACAGACAGTAAGGCATTAAGAATTCAAGGCAGATGCCAGCTGTTTTTTGAAACATCCTATGTGTTAGCATTGAGGAAATTTCTTAAAATGCTAATGTTCTAGTAAGTAGTTCTAGGATTGATTCTGTTGTATGGGATGGAGCCAATAATGTACAAATAGTCTGTGTAGAGTAAAACATGGAGAATGAAAGTCTGCTCAAACCTACTCGGACAAAACATTTTTTGGTGACATTAATAGTGAAAGAAATGCAGCTATAATCGGTTGTACAATATACAGACATGCAAATGTACAGTTTACTTGTAGCATTTACAATTCACTGAAGGGGAAAGGACATGCAATGTGAACAACGCATCTGCTTCTGGTAGCAGTTACTTTTGCTTTGCGCTGACATTATCGGGGAGAACTTTGACCCTGGTACTGTGGTCTGTTTGTTCAGTAAAAAATGGAGGAGTTGCAGTAGAGGTCACACTGGACATTTGCCAAGCAACAATAAGAAAGCAGTGGGGTAAAAGTCCAATGTGACCTCATTCACAGCAGTACACTAGGGTTTTTGTTGTAAAATGTTTCCCTTTCTGCATGCAGTGTTGGTACCCCTGCAATATATCTGAATATTAAACAATAAAATATGTGATAGGAGGTTTACATACAGCTAGGCTAGGCATACAGCTCCACACATTTCATGTTACCATACATTTCTATTGGCAAGTCAATTAGGATTATCTACTTTGTTCACATCAGAGGTCATTTAAAACAATCATTTAGTCAATTTAGTCAATTTTAGTCTGGAAGATTGAAGAAATTGATGTGTTGACTTTTAGAAGCTTCTGATTGGCCAATTGTCATAATTAGTAGTTAATTGGGAGTGCACCTATGGCTGTAAAAGGGCCTACTTTAGAGACAGTGCCTTTTTGCTCTTGATGCCATGCGAAAATTTCATTGATAACGCAAGCATCTATATAAACAATTGTATGCAAATATAACAGTTTTGGGACAGCACAGACACTGCATCATTCAGGGAAGAGGCACAAATTAACTCCCAGGGATGTATGCACTTTGGTGCGAAAGGTTTATCTGAACCCCAAGACAGCAACAAAGGAACTGGTGAGGGTGAAGGTCCCAAAGTATGTACATCCACTATTAAGAGAGACCTACACTGCCATGGCCTGAAAGGCTGTTACGTAAGGAAGAAGCCCCTATTCTAAGATCAGCATAAAAAACAGACTGAAGTGTGCCGGTGATCACCAACCATTTGGAGGAGTGTTATCTGGCCAGTTGAAACAAAAATTGACCTCTTTGTCCGTAATGATCAGTGCTATGCATGGAGGAAAAAGTGTGAGGCTTTTAATCCGAAGAACACCCTCATAGCTATGTTGTGGGGGTGCTTTGCTGAAAAAGGACTGGTGCACTTCAGAAAATAGATGGCGTCATGAGGAAAGATTATCTAAAAGTACTGAACCAACACCTCAACCCACCAGCCAGAACGTTCAACCTTGCATTGGAGTGGCCATCACAAATCCCTGACCTGAATCCCTTTGAATATATGTGGACTGAACGGGAAAAGCATGTCGGAGCAAGAGGCCTACAAACCTGGCTGAGTTACACCAGTTCTGTCAGGAGGAATGGACTAAAGTTTTGTGAGAAGCTTGTGGAAGGCTATCCCAAGAGTTTGATTCAAGTTCAAACAAGTAAAAGTCAGTGCCCTCCACATACTGCCAAAGTGCACGTAAACCTTTGACTCAGTGAAAATCTAATACAGTAAATAAAAGCAGAAATAAATCAGTCTCTTAACTACTATCTTGAAATGACCTCTTCTGGAAATAAAATAGATACCCTAACTGACTTAATACAGGAAATGTATGGGATTGAGTTTGATATAAAGAAGAAATAAAATTGATATAAATAAATAGTATCACTAATGCTACAATAACAAAACGTGTGTTAAAATTAAAATAGAAATGCAACATGGCCAAAGAACCCACAGCTGAAACACCACAATCGGAGAAAACCTGACCCGAAGACTATTTTGTATTTCTGCTAAAACACATTTCTCCTGTAGGAGGAAGTTCACATTGTTGCACAAGGCTTTCACGAAGTGCCGCTTTCAAGAGCACTCTGGTTAACTCGAGATGATGCGGTGAAACCTGTCATATTGCTGGAGCTTGATATGAAGGTAGGCCTTCCTTGCTCTCAAATTAACATACAAAACATATAACAACTTTTCCTGTCATTTACATCCTGCTCTCCTAATTATATTCCTGGATTTATTCTTTCATTATTGAGATATAGTAAACCCCCCCAAAGTATATCACTGGCAGAAAAACCCAATTATTGTTTTTGGTTGTTTGCCAGAATTCAGTTGCAGCAACATCTCACAGCTGAGAGTGATGACATACAATAAATGAGATGCCAATAATGTTCTTTTAGTTAAAGTGATGACAGGTGCAGCTCAACACATAGGCATTTTTGTAAATGAAATTATGACAGTTATAACTGAGCAAAAAGGTTAAGCAGTTATCATGATATACAGTGCATTCAAAAAGTATTCAGACCCCTTCATTTTTTCCACATTTTGTTATGTTGCAGCCTTATGCTAAAATGCTTTAAAAAATTTTTCACATCAATCTACACTCCATACCCCTAATGACAAAGCAAAAACCAGGTTTGTGATAACTTTGCAAATTTATTAAAAAGAAAAAACTGAAAAATCACACTGACATAACTATTCAGACCCTTTGCTATGACTCTTGAAATTTAGCTCAGGTGCATCTCATTTCTCTGGATCATCGTTGAGATATTTCTACACTTTGATTGGAGTCCATGTGTGGCAAATTCAATTGATTGGACATGATTTGGAAAGACACACACCTGTCTGTATAAGTTCTAACAGCTGAAACTGCATATCAGAGCATAAACCAAGCCATGAGGTCAAATGAACTGCCTGCAGAGCTCAGAGACAAGATTGTGTCAAGGCACAGATCTGGGGAAGGCTACACTGAAGGTTCCCAAGAGCACAGCGGTCCCCATAATTCTTAAATGGAAGAAGTTTGGAACAACCAGAACTCTTCCTAGTGTTGGCTGCCCAGCCAAACTGAGCAAACTGGGGAGAAGGTCCTTGGTAAGAGAGGTTGAGCTCCAGAGATCATGTGTGGAGATGGGAGAAACTTGCAGAAGGTCAGCCATCACTGCAGCACTCCACTGATCTGTAGATTATGGCAGAGTGGCCAGACAGAAATCTCTACTCAGTGCAAGGCAAATGAATACTTTCTGAATGCTCTGTACAGTATTTAACATTGCCACATGTTTGTTATATCACCAGCTTCTTGAGCATGCAAATAAACACACTCTGATTTCTCATCACTGCAGGATGAGAATATTTCTTACGAGCCGGGCGATGCGTTTGACCTCCTCTGTCCAAACAGAGACACGGAAGTGGAGGATTTGCTTCATAGACTGGGACTACATGACAAAAAGAATCATTCTGTTCACCTGCAGCTGCTCAAAAACACCAAAAAGAAGGGTACTGAAACTTTAAAGGAATAACTACGGACATCATGATAGTGTGTCCCTATTTTATATATATGCAGTCAGGTCTGGAACTATTTGGACAGTGACAGAGTTTTTGTGATTTTGCACCACCACAGTGCATTTGAATTAAAACAATCAAGATGTGATTGAAGTGTAGACTTTCAGCTTTATTTTAAGAGGTTCCACATAAATATGGCATTTACTATGTAGTAATTACAGCAATTTTCAACAAAGTACCTCCATTTTCAGGGGCTCAAAGGTATTTGGACAAAGTAACATAATTGTAAATATAACCATAATTTCAATACTTGGATGAAAATCCTTTGCAGTCAATGACTGCCTGAAGTCTGGA
>CM075024.1:12579573-12591823 GCA_037576675.1 Pangasius sanitwongsei
TCTACACTTTGATCACATCTTGATTGTTTTATTTCAAATCCATTGTGGTGGTGTATAAAGGCAAAATCACAAATACTTCCGGAACTGACTGTGTATGTGTGTGTGTATGTACACATACAGAGAGAGAGAGAGATAGATAGATAGATAGATAGATAGTGCGAGAAGTCATCATTTTATCTAAGAAAATAAAGTTTTGTATGAAGCATTTCAATTATGTGCATCCACAGGAGCACGAGTTCCTCCCTACATCCCAGAAAAGTGTACTCTACAGTATCTTCTGATCTGGTGCTTGGAGATAAGGAGTATACCCAAAAAGGTAATTTTACACAAGGATATTTTGTGAAATGTTATTAGAACGCTTTACTGACATGTTTATCCATACTTGGGTGGTGTCCGAAACAAAACAGCATACTGTACTTTGATGCAGCGGTTCAGTGAATAAAAAATATGACTAATGATTCGGTAATGCAGAATCACTTCAATATGATACACTATGACTCACTATAGTTCAGTAATAGCAGTTTGAGTTTAATAAAGTAACGTTGCACATGAGGAGTGGGAGACCACACCCCCTTGACTGGGACTGACAGATGCCGAGGCCACGCCTCCTTCACTTGGATAAAGTATAGTAAATCACATTTAAATCAGTTAATGATTCAAGAAAATTCAGATGATTCAGAGCCATTTCATTACAACCCAGTATCATTCAGTGTTGTGCAAACAGTTTGATATTAATTTTTAAAAAAAAAAAAGCATTTAGGCCACACACCCTTAACTGGGACTGACAGACACAGTGGCCACGCCTCCTTCACTGGGATGAAGAATAAAAAACAAATTCAAAACCTCAAATTTATTGTCAAATTTTATGAGGCACTAAAATTCATATGATTCAGAATCATTTCAGTATAATAAAATATGATTCAATATTGTTCCAAGTTTTTAAAATTTTTTTAATAAAAAATATTTTACATTTTATTTAAATTTTTAAAAATGTTAGTTTTGAGGAATGGGAGGCCACACCCCCTTTATTAGGAATTACAGGTGTAGACGCCAAGCCTCCTTCAACGGGACTGATTGTTTTGCCTATTTTTTAAAATCTTTTTATGTTGTATCTTATGCTCCTCTATTATAGTTACACAGTGGAAACTAGCTAGCTAGCTTACTTGCTTTAAAGATTGAGACTGATAGCCTTTGCAGATCAGGGCTAAGCATGTGTGTGTTTGCTCCAGGCTTTTTTGCGATCTCTGGCGGACTGCACGCAGGAAACTCAGGAGAAAAGACGACTGCAGGAGTTGTGTAGCCGTGAGGGAGCTGCAGATTATGACAGATTTGTGAGAAACCCCAGCGTGTGTATACTGGACCTTCTGCGTGCTTTTCCATCCTGTATGCCTCCTCTCAGCCTCCTCATTGGTCAGTTAAACCATCATCACTGATTATCTAAGGGTTTTAGTCATAAAGGACATTTTTCAGTTGTCTAATGATGTGCTATTGAATATGTTTTTCCTTATCTGAGGACTGTCTCTCAATTGTCAGCTTCTTACGAGCAGATGAACCTTCTTGCCAAAAAATCATTCCTCAGATATCATAATTTCCACTGCTTTAACTTATAACTACTGGACTGCTTTTTGATTTTGGACAGTTACACCATGATGTACTTATGTCTATGTAATTATGAACCTTCAGAGTATCTAGACCTCCAGAAAGATCATATAATTCCATAAAAAAGTGCCTAACTTACAAAATGTGCATGTTAAAAGTCTTATTAAAAATTATATAGACTAAAGCAACATTTATATGTGATGGACATGTTTACATTTTTTATTCAGTGTGTAATCACACTGTATTGTGTATAAACTATTCAGATCTGTGCAGTATGACCCTAATAAGTGAAACCACTTTAAAGTGATGCTTCAGTGAGCAAGGATGTCTCATTTAGCAAATACATTTATCCTCGATTCCTCCTGTCCTTCTTTCCTTTTGCATCCCTTCCTCTTGTTTTCAGAGGGGGAGCTACGAAGCAAGGAAAGGAAACAAGGAAATGAGAGGCATAAATTAGAATATTGGGATGCACCCTGGAGCATTAATGTCCATAATGTCCAAAGTTGTTGAATTCTTAAAAAAGTTCATGTATTTGTGAAATGGTTCCAGAGGTGGAAATATGGTTATACAGTTCCCTCTGAAAGTATTGGAAAAGCAAGACCAAATCTTTTGTTTGTAATGTAATGTAAACTGATAGACAGAGTCAGACACGTACAGACAAGCCAAAGTAACAACAAAAAGCATGTGCAGTGGTTTTGTAAGAAAGGTAGCACTCTTGCATGTTTTTGGAGATGGTTTCGATGACTCACTAGGTGGCAGTATAATCACATGAAATCCAACTCGCTCCCTAGCGTCATTTAGATATCCATGTCTCTGGAGAGTAAAAATATAACACAGAGAAAAAGTTTGATTAAAACCTTTAGAAGAATATTTTATATTTCCACACAAGATAGATGGATAGATAGATAGATGAATAGATGGATGGATTTATTGTAACATACACAAGTACATGCACTAACTGGTCAGGGTTGCAGTAGATCCAGAATCTATCCTAGGAACACTGGGTGTGAGGTGGGAGTACACCCTGGATGGGACACCGGTCCATCACAGGGCACTACACACACACACACACACACACACACACACACACACTCACTGACACCTACAAGCAAATTACCCATCACCCTGCTGAGTATGGAACCATGGACGCTGAAGCTGTGAGGCATCAATGCTACCCACTGTATCATTGTGGCACCCTATACAAGTACAGTACAGTGAAATTCTATTCTTCACATTCACTAGCTTGTTAGGAGGCTGGGGTCAGAGCGCAGGGTCAGTCATGATATAGCGTCCCTACAGCAGAGAAAGTTAAGTAGCAGCTTGGCAGCACTGGGAATTAAACTCATGACCTTCTGATCAGTAGCCCAGAGCCTTAACAACTCATTAAACACAAGCAACTGGCTGATGTGTCTCTGTAGATCTTGCTGCCATAAGGACTAACCATGTTATTATTATTAGGCTCAACTCACAGTCCAGAGCAGAGCAGACCAGATACGTAACAGCTGCTTGAAATATTTAATCCTTAAATCCAAAATTGATTTGCCTTCGCCAGGCAGACTTTTTTAATTATTAAATGTCTGAATTTGTACTGGAGCTACAAGGCAGATGTAGCTAACAAGTACTCGGAAGTTTACAGCCACCGCTTCAACAGTGTCCAAATTGCACATCTAAATCATCACATACTTTGTTGATTTTTTTTTTTAGTGCCTAAAACAAACTTGATAATGTGATTTCTGAAACTGTATGACATAGTTATCTATAAAAACATTCGAAAAGATGTTAAAAAGCTAAAACAGTAGCAAAGGCTATCTTGGAGTGCAGTTTCATTTCACTTCCGTTTCATTTGTGTAGTGCTTTTTAACAATAGATAGACAGAAGGTATTTATTAGAATACAGAAATCTGGATGTAGATTCAGTTCCCTAATGAGCAAGCCAGAGGATTGTGATGACATGAGGAAGAAAACTTGAGAAGAACCAGACTCATAGGGAAACCATCTTCTTCTGGGTGACTTCAGACAGTTGGATTGCACATCATCTTCTACAGCTGTGTGTTATAAATTCAAACAGTACCAAGTGTGTAGAATGGATGTTCAGTATGTGCATATTGTGAGTGAGTCCTGGGATGAGCACAAGACAGTGTTTTTGATTACAGCAGCAGGTCTTAGGTACAAGTCTACAGTATCCACGTGAAAGTATCCACTGAAGCAAGGGTGAGACTTGGGCATATAACTGTTTTTGGGGTATGCAAAGCTTTTGTTTAGGGTATGCATGAGAGACCATGCAGAATGTGAGTCACAAGTGCAAAAGCTTCAAGAAGAAGCATTTTTTGATCACTTTTATAGTCAGCAGTGTGATATCCCTACAAGGTACAAGGCTTGGCTCAGAGCTTGAAAGCAGAATTGTGTGTTAGAAGCAATTTTAAAGGCACTGTCCTGAATACGAGGACTACAATAATGTGAAATGCCATTAATGCCATCTTTATATGTCAGCGTCTGTAACCTCATGTCCTTTGCTTTATTACAGAACATTTACCGAAGCTGCAGGCGAGAGCATACTCAGCCGCGAGGTAAGAAGCTGCCGTATTCACAGCCTTGTGCTCCATTTGGGGCAAAGCTGCCTAAGCAGGCAGAATATTTGGGCAGCTTGTAAACATCTGACACGAAGTCTGTCCTATTTAAAGTGTGGAATAATAAAGGGTTCTTTATTAAGGCAAATTTGTAAGATCATGTGGCCTTCTCAGAGAAAGCAAAGTCCTTATTCCTGTGTTGGACTGCTTTTGCCTGCACATTCAGATTTTTGCATTTAGATTCAAATTTCTAGTGGAATTATTCTAACTCCAGATTTATTCATCTTCAGTAAAAGATGGACAAATACCAAAATGTATGAATTTAAAGGATCAGTTTGGCCAAAACTGGATTGTACACAGTGTCCTACAACCACTTACTTTATTTGTAGCTGATCAGCCATGATGTTTGTTGTCTTAAGGAACAAAAAAAAAATTTAAATATACAAATCAAAGTGGAAATGTGTGTGTAGCGGCCTGGGAAAATACTTACACATAGTGAAATGTACACATTTTCTAATATATACTGTACAGTTCTAAAAACTACAGATTTTCCTGAAATATGTTTCTCTTTTTCGTGTATCTCAATCACATGTAAAGTTATAGCGTTTTTAAAGTCGGATTACTCACAAAAGTGAAAAAATTGCTGGTGCAGGAGTATCGTGTACGTTTTGTGTAGCTGATTACAAACTGAACTTTTATTGTGCAAGGCTGTGCAAGGTTTTAGCCATCTTTAGGCCAGACTGTGTGCTGAGAAAGTTTCCATTTTCCAATTTTAAGATACCCGGAGCTACAGTTTGTATATCTTTTATGTATTCTTGTCTATTTTTATAGATAAGAATGGCATGATATAGTGTCAGAAATGATATAAGCAAAAGTTTGAGATACCGAACAACTCGACAAAGCAGTTTAAGGCAAGTGTGTGATTTTAGGCCTGCAGATTGCACAATGCTAAACTGGTAGCTACAAGCTTCTCTTACTTGGTAGCTACATGAGCCTGTAGACACCAAATGTGTCTTGGCTGATATATATTGGCACATATTTAATATGTTTGACGTTATTATTTAAGGCTGTGTGAATCATTCTCAAAGGTACAGTATTCTTTGGGCTGCACTCCGGCACTGAACCAATTCATTCTTATCAATGGAGGGTGAGGATGCTGCATTTCAAAGTGCCTGATGTGCTCATTCGTTTTCCGTGAGGCTCCACGTCTACACTAATGCTTATGATGGAGTGTAATGATGCTGCTATGGGTTTTTTTCCTGTCCAGCAGCAACATTAGGCCACTGAAATATTAATGTCTGGTCAGCAGGGTTCCACACAAGTAGACTGAAAGATAATGATGTACAGTGTACAAGAGGTCTAACGGTTCTGTCCTCATAACCTTGTGTGTTATTGTGCAGCTCGAGTCTGCGCCACCCTGGAAAAGTCCATATTGTGTTCAGCGTTGTGGGGTTTCCGGCATGTGCTGAGCATCCAGAGAGGATGGGATTGTGTACAGGATGGCTAGCGGATCGCGTGTCTACCATCATTGAGCCTTATGGGACTAAACAGGCTTCACAAGAGAGTGTAGATTATGCAGCCTTGCCCAAGGTTAGTGCACTAGCACACCTCCATAGTGCATGAGGCCGTGATTAATCCTTGAATGGGAGAACAAAATTCCAGTGGGATGATGTGCTAAATTCAAAGTAGGATAATTATATAATCTAATATCAAAGATTTTAGGACATCACAGTATCTACATAACACTGTGCATGTAGTGATTTTGCTGAGCGACAGACGTCCCTGGGTTAAGTCTTAAATCTGAGTTAACTCTGATAAACCAATAGTAAACCTGATCGTTTGACATCACCACAGCCATCTACCTAACTTTGCTAGCTGGCCACTTTTTAGTTACCTAATATACCTGATATATTGTGCACATGTTCAAGTATGTTATTGTTTCTATAGTAACAAATAATTCATAGAGACTTGTATGGTGGAAGGTTGATATAAACTGATTTAAAAATCATGGCGTCTATGGTGAAGTTTTTTTTTTTTTTGAGGAGACATTTATTTAACATTTTTAGAAGGAATCTCCAGTGTCAGTGTTTTAGAACAATCAGAGACTTATCAGGACAGAGGGTTTTGCACTTTCTGGGTTCTTGGAATATGGCAAGCTACAATTTCTATATTATTAACCTCAACTGAAAAAAAGAAAGAGTGAAGGAATGACAACAATACTTGTAACAATCAATGGATAAAAAGTAAGTGGTGGCATTCTTTATTAAATAAAGAATAAATAATTTTTTTTAGTCAAATTCCTATGGTGTAAGTGGAATAAAACACTTTGGGACATGCTTTTATAGGAAGATAATTAGTGTCAGGGTGGTAAACAGTAACTCTACTTCATGGTGGCTGCATCACACCACCCTGTAATTTATTCCTTACATAACATTACTTAACTTTTTCACATTTCTTCATCACAATATACAATTGTGCCTATATAGTGTATTACCACGTTTTTAGTGCAGAGTACCTTAGGAACAAGCACCTGATCCATGTAGATACTGGAGAAATGTCAAAGTTAATTATGATTCAATTATGTCTTGTGTTGCAGTGTGCAGTCATTTGAAATAAAGGAAAACTCACAGTCATTAACATATTTTCTTCTCTCAGGTCCACATTTGTCCTCGTCTCAATAACAGCTTCCACTTGCCCTCTGACCCCACAGTTCCCATGGTGATGGTAGGACCAGGGTCAGGTGTTGCACCCTTCATAGGCTTCCTTCAGCAAAGGTACAACTTTCTCAAATCTCCATTTCCATTATAGGAACTGAGACAATGAACATTTGCAAAGACAATTCCATTGAATGGTTTTATATGGAGTTACAGTCTTTGGCTTGTATTAGCTTGTGTATTCTAAAAACCCTAACAAATGAGCTGACTATTATGAGGCCGGCTACTATAAAACCCTAACAAATGAGCAAATTACTGGCAGATAAGCCACTGGACAGATGAATCTGGAATAAGTGACAGTTGTGTAGGTGTTTTGAATTCTCTGATTATATCTCACACCGTGGAAGCACTATCCTTTCCCCATCGTACATTTGTAATCCTTTGGCCGGTGCTCTCGGATTGATTTTCCAGCTTGTGAGATACTGTGTGTGTGTGTGTGTGTGTGTGTGTGTGTGTGTGTGTGGGGTGCCCTCTGAATACACCTATACAGGGTGTATTCTCACCTTATGCCCAGGGGTCCCTGGGATAGGCTCGGGATCCATCGTGACCATGAACAGGATAGAGCAGTTGCTGAAGAGAAATGAATAAATTAATATTCATGAGTCTCCGTGTCACTCCTGTGAGAGCATGAGGGAAAACATCATTTCCGAATGTTCACTAGTGGAAGTATATTGGCAAATAATAATCAGAGCATCAGCAAAGCGAGTTTGCACTTTGGTAAATGCCTTCTTGGAACATTTAATCATGTTAGTCAGACATGTCTGTCTCTGCAATGACAGAAAGAAAAGAGAAAATGGGAGAAAAGAGGGCCAGGGTAGATGTGTGCTGCTATTAAATGCATTAAAAATTTTCATCATAATAATTTTGTCTTGTCACAATTTATGATATTACACCAAAACATCATTACTCATTTGGAGTGACAGTTCTGTCTGCCATGATTATCAAAGTTTTCTGGTACATTCAACTGGTGAACAGGAATATAGGGATGTCTTCATTGAGAAACAAATCAAAGCTGAAACTTTAGAAGAGAGAAAAAAAGAAACTTTCTGTGATGGCTGTCCTGCCAAATGGGACTAATCTGGGCAGTGTCCTCTAAATGAAACATAAGACTAGCAACGATATTCAATCTTGTTTTCAAACTTATTATTGAAGATCCTTAAAAATATCACAGTTTATCATACAACTAATTATTAGCTATGGCATAACCCCTAGAGTAAAATGGTGGTTTTAACTACCTAATAAAACAATTAGACTGACATTGGCTTGCTAGTGGACTTGGTTATTGTTTTCAATTACACAATAACATAATGGATTTTTAAAGGTGGGATTAAACCATCTGTCAGACTTTTAATGGATTGTTTGCCTCACTTAATAGTATCTAATGTGGAAAAAAAAGAAAAGTCTGGTGCATGTTGCAGCAAGCAAGCTAGGTAAAAGCGACCATAGAGACTGGAGTCTGAAAGGAAAATGTGCTCATGACAGTTTCATATCCTCTGCAAGGACGATTTATGTGTCATGCTTCAGAAGTGACTCTATGATTTTATATAAACTGAGCTGCCCATGTCATCTGGATGAAGCAAATGTAACGCACTGCTGATCAACAGAGCAAATCTCTAACCACGCACACTGTGTTACCTGTCAGAAATCTGTCACCGCTTCTGTGGGTTAAAAATAAGCACTTTGTGTGTGTGTGTGTGTGTGTGAGAGAGAGAGAGATAGAGAGAGAGAGAATATGAAAAGGTGTGTGTGATTGTTGTTGATATCACCTCTGTGGAAAACAACATAAAAGCTGATGAGTGGGGAATGGTGATTTATCTGGAACACACACAACATAAAGCATCAAGGCTATGGTGGCTTCTGATATGTAGCAGATAGCGTGTATTTGGTCAATTCTTGTGATGCATATTAATAATAATAATAGTAATAATAATAGTAATAATAATAGTAATAATAATAATAATTTATATCCATAAATACTCTGGAAAGTAGTTTCTTGAAACACCAGCTAGTGCAACATCTCATCAGTGGTGAACCCAGGGTCATAGGGTGTTTCAGGTCTTAGATCATCAGACACCTTCACCCAGATGACCCATGACCCGGGGGTGATTAGTGTAGTTGCGTGCTACACCATGGATCACCCCTCTTGATCCACAGCCACCTCAATGCTTTTTCTACAGCTTTGATGATGTCTTTGATGGCTCTTCTTTCCTGCAACCCTCTAATGCCAAGGAGACTGAGTGAGTGTCTGATGTAGAGACTGCCCTGGAGGTGGAGGTGTGCCCTGCCTTCAACACCTGGTATGGTGCCACCTGCACCTCCCCTCTCCCTTGAGAGAGGGGCTCACGATGTGCTCCAAGGACCCTCTTCTCAGGCACAGTGGGCATGCCGCAGTGTTGGCTAGACCCAGACAATGAAGGTTGATGCTCTTGGGAGGACATCATACACTGACTGGATCAGAAACTTGTGTCTAGCTGGTTCTGACTTCCAAAGCTCTGCCCAGGTGATCTTACGGGCAGCTGCATGGTCCCAATTAGTCCAACCTGTTTGCGCATAGCCACTGTCCTACTGCAGTGTTCCTCTCCCACCTCTGCATGGATCTCTTCCTAGACCAGCTGAGGTACCTCTCTTCCCTGGGCTTTATCGTAGCGAGGTCTTCTGTACCTGCCAAGCCCAGCTCATCTGGCTGCCACAGAGCCTACTAGGATGGCGCGTCTCAGCCTCACTCCTGCCTGTTTGACTGCCTCCTGTGCCCACCACATGCTCCCAGTTCTAACTGTGATGCCTGCAGAGGAGACTCTGGTGTTGATTGAGTCTCTATAAAGTAGCACCTCTCTGGCTCTGGTAACATTAAATTCCACTGTCAGGCCGGTTAAAGGAAGCTGCAGCTTGTTGGTGTGCCCATGAAAGGCAATTCTGCTTAGGCTCTTTGGTAGGCCCAGCCACCTGCAAAGGAACTGGCTGATGTTTCTCTCGAAGCCCTCCATGATGGTCATTGGAACTTCATATATCAGCAGTGGCCAGAAAAGTCTTGGCAGGATACCATGCTGATAAATCACTTGAACTTCCCTGGAAGGCTGACTTAACCACTGCTGATAGGAAACAGTTAGTGCTGGAAAACTTTCACCTTAAAATTTCAGTTCAGAAAAGCAGTACAAACACTGTTAATATTTATCATTACATAATTAACATAAAACCATAATGTTTATAAATGAGGAACTCACACGGAGGTGTTCTTAGTTCAGGTTTTGCAATAAATAAAAATTTTCAACTGGCTCAGACCTCAGAACTTAAACTTTCAAAATATAATCTATCTATCTATATATTTTTTAAATTAAAATATTTCATAGTACAAGAACACAGCTACTAGAGGTTTTATAGACTGGTTGACTTGTTGACTAATGCATTCATTAGCCACTGCTCTGGAGATGTTGCCTAGTTGGGACAGATGGTAAGGAAAGCAGATGTACTTTGTTAGTCTGAAATATTTCAGACTATATGAAGCCAATTGTACAGTCAGCTGCACAGTATGTAAAACTACTCTTTTTAAAACCTTTGCTTTAATAGAATGTTAGATATCACTTTGTATGAAGTGTTGATGTGAGTAAAAAAAAAATATATATATATATATATATTTAAATCCCACTCGCATCTGCTGCTGTAAGTTATTTCTGTTATTTCCCATATTCCGATATCTCCTATTTCCCATAGGTTATTTCTGTCATTTAAAGCTAAATAAAATCCTTGCACTGAGGCATAGTGAATTCTGTCATGACCAGTGCTGTGTGAAAGAGCGCATTCCATGCCGCTGGTTGTACTTCACTGTCCACTCCCACACAGTTAGTTTCGAGTCAGATCAGCAGCGCATGCGAGCACATAGAGGCCTTTTATCCAGACTCATTTTCAGATGGATTTGTACAGGGCAGTTTAACTTGCCGGGTTGTTAAACCTCTCTTGCTGCTGTGGATCTAGCATCCTCAATCCAAGGAAGGCTGGTCATTGTGTGATAAGGTGGATTTTGTTGACGGATATGAGCTTCCATGCAGCGCGCTCTCGGTTTCAGAGTCAGAGTGCTTTAAGCTGAGTTGCTTCATCATCCACATAAGCGCCTTTTTAACAAGTGCTGTGGTGTTAAATAGTGTAATGTGATACACAGATATTGCATATTTATTTCACTGATTTTTCAGTCAGTGTAACATAACAAAGCCTGTGAGTGACTGTTGATTGAAGTAGAGTTTGATGAATTCTTCGCTGTTATTAATTGGCATTTAACTGCAGTAATGTCCTAAATCCCGTTTTACTTTAACTATGGAATAGGCTGATGTATCTTTTTTGTATTACTGGTCAGCTAGTAAAACTTAGTAGTTGTGCAACCCCCAGCAGCTACTAAAACATAGAAAACGTCAACCAAAAGTCCATGTAGATGACTGGAGGAAAAGTACTACCTCATTTTTAAATACTCTAAAGTCTGAAAATCTACCCAGGGAAATTATTAATGTTTAGTGAATTGATATGTGTTCATTATATTTTACAGTCTAGACCTAATCTAATCGGAACAGTCCAAAAATCGTTATCACTTTAATTAATACTTCTAGCACACCATATCTTTGTTTTACAGTTAATACTAGCACAGACTAAAAGTCACTTATCTGTAGGATTAATGGCTTTACTCTCCAAGTGCACCTGCCTTTAATAAAGCACTCATTTAGGGTCCCATTAGGATGAGAGCAATCAGTTAATAAGTTCCACAAAGATTTAGCTTTACTTAATTAAATGCTATTCAGTATCATTTTATTTGGTTTAAGTTAATAATAGTGATTAAACTTTAATAAGACATAAACTCCAGGTGCGCTAGAACTTTTGTCTGACATCGTATGCAGTTGTGTGCAAAAGATTTAGACACGTGATGCCTTCGCAAAAAAAAAAATCCATACAATATTAATAAAAAATTTTCAAAGTATCACAATAATTACTATATTAATATATTCACACTGTAAAACGAAGTTTTAATCAAATCGTTATTTTGTTTTTGTTTTTGTTTTTTATATGCTCTTTTTGTAATAATTCTTAAGGTATACTGGGGTGCAGCTTTCTAAGGAAATAGCCTGTTATGTTGTTCCAGGCTTCTTGGAGAACTTAAATATCCAGACAGTCAGACTGATGTTTTTTTCAGAAACATGGTTTGTTACTTAAGAAACTACAAAATTTCTTTTCAACATTTTTCTATTGACACAAATGTAGTAAGCACAAATATAAGACAAACTTTATATTAAAATGTAGGGTGTCTTTTTGCGTTACACACACACACACACACACACACACACACATACAGTCAGGTCTGGAAGTATTTGGACAATGACAGAGTTTTTGTGAT
>CM075024.1:12596866-12622547 GCA_037576675.1 Pangasius sanitwongsei
CACCAGAAACCCCCGGTTTTTTTTCACTGGTTTTAATGGGCAATAAACGGCCAAAAAAAAAAATATCAAAATTTTTTTTTTTTTACCCTCCCCCCCCCCCCCCCCCCCCCCCCCATCAGTCAGTCCTGTTCTGATTTGGTTCATTACTTTTCTAATTGTAATTAGACTGAGCCGTCTGTGCAGGCAGCTGATGCTTGGATCATAACAATGTGTTTAATTCAACCTGCATTAGTATTGCTGTGAGGCATGCAACAGACATTGACCGCTAATCAATTACACAATCTATCTGTAATTTCTTTGGACACATTCATATTTTGTCGCTGTTTGCAAGGCAACTGGAGGTCATCGTTATTTTGGTTTGAAGGAGACAGTCTCATAATTCTGTCCTCGAGGCAAGAGTGTTATGAAAGACTGAAAAACATTGTGGACAGAAGCTTAATGTAATTAAAATGGTGGTTCACTATGACTGATGTGTGAACTCTAATTACCTTATCACATTAATCTGTTGTACCTAAATGTTTGCTCTTGTTGTCAAAATAAGAAATTTGCTAACCCTACATGATGCTGAGAATCTACTTTATGCTTTTCATATCATCTAACTTGGACTATAAGAGAAGATTGTGGAGCAAGGATTGTTTGGGGAGATGCAAGTAGCAAAAAATTGTCTGTTCTGCAAAGAGAACAGGAGATATAGTGTAAAGAAACTGCTTTTTTTTTTTGCTGTGTGTCAACAGGAATTATATTGTGTTTGTTTTTGTTTTTCTGTTCCTAACAACCATTTCTGTATGACATGCCAAATCATTTCTTACAGAAGAAATATTATAGTTCTTACATTAGTTTTAGCTTTTGGCTAGGGATAGAGGGGTTGGGTCACAGGTCCCCAAAATTATTCTGTGACAGGGAATTCAAGCTACACTGTCTTCCACTGCCTTCTAAGCCAACTAATATAAGGTTGCCTTATATTATCTTGCTGAACTCCTGAAGCAGTATATCTCATCTAAGGGATCAGTCTCAGCTCAGCCAGTGAAAAATGTTTTCTTGTGTATTTCCCCTTAACTAGGAAATAGTGTTCTGGGTAATATTAAGAATTAAGGTTGTCTTATATTGTGGACTTTTATATATTAGCAGAGTGTGGAAAATCACTGAGATTATTAATACCAGGAATGTGTGCTTAAACCATCAAGAAATTAAGTGTGAAATGGCAGACACATTTTATACTTGGCAATCTCAGCTACCTTTGTAGAAGAAAAAGGCTGGCACATTGATCAAAAATGCAGCTATGTGGCAGACACAAATTGGAGTTAAACATTTAAGGTTTAAATTGCGTGGCTTAGTAACTTGGTCTACCACATGGTGATCTGTTGTTTCTGTCTAGTACCTTGATTTGACAAACATCCAGGAACTGGATACACAGCATATACACAGCATACAGGGTGTCCCAAAGCATACAGGGTGTCCCAAAAGTCTCCATACATAGGGGAAATTAACACTTTTTAGCAAAATGTTTTCCAAAATTTTTCATACTTAGTTCATATCATATATATTTTTTTTCAGAAAACCTTTGACAAAAGAAGAACCTGTTGAAATCTTTTTCACGGCTGGGTCGGGAAGCCGTCGCAAGGTTGCGATGGGCTTTAATAGGAAACATGGCAAGCACATCACACACGATACTGTTGCCAAACTTATTAACAAATTCAAAAAGACTGAAAGTGTTGCGGACAAACCGAGAAGTGGCCGTCCACGAACATCCAATGACGAAGGCACAACTGACATGGTCCTGGCGTACATAGTCCCCTATGAATGGAGACTTTCGGGACACCCTGTACTGTCAATAGTGCACAATTTGACACACATGCTTAACAGAAAATCATTAACATCAGTCTGTCTCTAGTACCACAAAATCAGTGCATGGTGTGTGTTGTGTGTTGTGTTTGGATGGCCTGACCCAGTGCTGGCACTCTTATCTACTCAAAGCCATCAGGCACGAGCAGGTGTGTGAGCACAGAGTGCCTGCTGCTTTTGTGCCACCTCAGTGAAAGGCATTCTGGGAAGGGAGCCAGACCTTCTGGAGGAATCATTCTTAAAGATGCCTTCTGGTCTTACTTCAATCCCAGTTCTGTTCAGCAGTTAAATGCCCTTAAATTGTAGAGCGATAGGAGTGAAATAAAACACCGTATGCCAAGTGGAGTACGCATGGAAGACATTAAGTGAAAGGCAGTATGGGATGCTTATTATATTACAATTTAATTCAGTATCACAGTATTTAACACGCTCAGTAACACTTCAGAATGTTTCATCGGGGGAGTATGAGCAGGAAAGTAACCTTTTTTTGGACAGGTTTCGTACTCCTGGCATGAAGTCAGTCCTATTTAGGAGGCAGTACAATTTTTTTCTAAGGGTCCCAATTTTGGATAAATGGGCTTTGTCTCTGTCCGAGAAAGCAGCCCCATAGCTCAGTTCAAAAGGCGAGACTTCCAGGAAAGCCTGAAAATATGTGGTATAAAAATATATCTGCACATGCTTAACTATAAAATTGCAATATTAATCTTACATTGTGCTTTAATCACATGAACTTATGTTAATGACTGTGTGCACTGCAGATGGTGGTATAAAAGTTAGTGAAAACCCCATAGGGTGTTCGCTTTTAAACCGGAGTTGTGCTTACTCACGCATTTTTAAAAAAAATTTTTTTTTTTTTTTTTAATCATTATTTTTTTTAGCAAACATTGTTATTAGTGCTGATGTGATGTTGCTTTAACAGGGAAAAGGAGCGAGCGAGAAATCAGGACAGTGCTTTTGGTGAGACTTGGCTCTTCTTCGGCTGCAGACATAAAGACAGAGACTTCATCTTCAGGTGTGTGCTTTTTATACACGCACGCACTCACACACATATACACACAAACAGACACTAAGGACAGAGAGACAGAGACTTTATATGCTGTATACATAACTACACACACACACACACACACACACACACTAAAGACAGAGACGACTTCTTTTGTGTGTTAGTGTGTGTGTGCGTAAAGTCTCTGTGTGGGTGTGTGTATGTGGGTGTAGTTGAGGTCAGAAGTTTGCATCTCTCATGATTTTTTAACTTAAAAACATAAATTTATCTCAATTTTACAATTTATCTACAAAAACCAGAATTCCACAGTGGGTGTATCTTTAAAAAAAAAAACACAACAATATAGACCATACAGCAAAGTCAACAGATAAATAGTTTGAGATGGAATTTTGCAGATTTGTTTTGAAGAAGGCAACATGACATCTGGCACAGAACTAACAGATGTGTCAGGAAATATGGAGGGGTGCCAGTTATTACAACCAAGTAGATGATTTCTTTCTCCTCAAGCTTCCTCACTTCATTGCTGCTATAACAACTAGCAACACTAATGGATATTGTACTGCTGCTGAAGTGTCTTGTTACTGGAACTGAGCAATCATTCATTTTATAGGTTATATACAACCTTCAGCCAATCATCTCTCGTTTACCTGATGTATTGCCAATCACATGTCTTCTTGTATAAACAGTGATGAGGGACAAGCTCTGATCCTGTAGGGACCATTAAGCTTTTATTTATTAATTCAGCCACTGAATCCATTAGGATTAGGGTTTTAATGGTGCTGTTAGTAAAGCTGGGTGTAGCATGTCTACAGCTACAGTAGTGTAGTTATTATTAGACAAATTGTTTATTTCACTTCTGCAAGCATGTCTTCGATGCTTTTGTCTCGTCTGTTGGAGATTACTGTGAACACTTTCAGTTGCACTACCATCTCAAAGGGTTTTGTAGGGTTTTTTTTAGTAATTTGGATGGTAAGTGAGCACTAAAGGGATTCTCTCTGTCTTTGATGGGGATGGTTCATACATCAGTTCATCAGTAGGATAAGGACAGGCCCTGGCTTCGGTGACTTCTTTGGGAAATCCACAATTTCTTTAAAGGACCTTTAAGTCTCAGCTATCCAGTTCTGTGTTTGGATTGGATGTTGACACATTTGAATCATTGTGGATAAAAGTGTCTGCCAAATGAGTAAAATAACTCATTGTAGAGCACCAGATCTTAGTGTCTGATCGTTGTGACCTCAGTGAAACGGTGTGCAATGTTCCACTCGTCCTAGAGATTGATAAAGTGAGTAAATGTGCCGAGCCTTTTACATTTAAAATGATTGCATTTAACGCAATATTGCTTTTTAAAAATTTTAATTGAAATTAAAGGTTTGTTTTCTCCAAGAAGGGGCATGGGATTGTATTATTAATGGCACAAACATCCAAGAAAGAGAAAGTTACAGTTTTCACTAGCTGTTGCCACATAGCAAGGTTGCGCAGCAGGTAGCTTAGCCTCCTCACAGCTCTGGTTCAGTCCTGAGCTTCTTAATGTTTCCGGTTTCCTCCCACCTCCCAGAAAACATGCCAGTAGGGGACTCTTAAATTGCCCCTATGTGTGCATGAGTGTGTGAATGCGGTGCAATGGACTGGCGTCCCATCCAGGGTGCATTCCTGTCTCACACCCACTGTTCCCGGGATTGTACTGTGCACTGGATTTAGCATGAGCGTGACCAGGATAAAGCAGTTACTGAAGATGATTGAATAAACTAGCACTAGCTGAGCTCACTTTCTGTCAGAAACCTAAACTACAATACCCTGAATTACAATTAGATACTTCTAACTTGAATATCTACGAGAGCACAGAAACACCTGTTGTGTGACTATATAATTTATTTAATAAATACACACAAAATTCTTTAGGTGCACTTTTTACCCCTGAAGTTATTTCAAGAACTTTACAAATACATGAAAAATAATCAGTAAAATACCAACCACATTATGTTCCACTAGGAGATGCCCTATCACTATGAAAAACTGCTTCAATTTGTCCAGAATAAGTAGTTATGTTGCCTATTGAAGAGGCGTTCACCTGCTGCCCAAAAATGCTGCCTACTTTGAAGTAATAGTAACGCTAACAATATAGTATCCATCAAATGTATCAAAATGTTCGAGAACCAGTTATAGACACATGCCTAGTGCCTGTGTGTCATGGTTGAGTGCCATGGCTTTCCCTCCCTCTGCTCAGCATGATGAAGAAGGAGAGTTCTTTTAGAGTTACTCTCAGAGTTAATGTGCATTAATAAAGCCCAGTCCCCATTAGTGATGCACCACACACACACACACACACACACACACACACTATACCCTGAATACATTTACTCTGTATCTTTTCATGTTTGCCCACATGGTATCGTGTAATGAATTTTTTTTTTTTTTAAATTGACAAACAGCCAAACTGTTTCTGTCTGTGTGGAGTTTCACTTGTTCTCCCAGTGTCTGCGTGAGGTTCTCCGTTTTCCTCCTACCTCCCAAAAAGATGCCTGGAGGTGGATTGGTGAAAATTGCTTCTAGGTGTGAATGTGTGTGCATGGTGCCTAGAGATGGACTAGTGTCTCAATCAAGCATGTATTCTTTTGTTATGCCCAGCATTCCTGAGGCTCTTGAGCCATCACAGCCCTGACCAGGATACAAACTGACAGTGTTGTTATAACTGAAAATAGGAACTCGTTTAGTCTAAGTAAGAAATCTCCTCCCTCCCTCCCTTCTAGAGCCATTTGACAAATATTCAACAACCAAAATATCATATCCACACATGCATTTTGTTCATGAGTAGGCTCCCAAGGAAGACAGAAGTATCATGGGAGGACAGAGCTGCTCATAAGTGGTATGGCACAGTGCTCTATATCTAAACTTCTACCTGGCGTATGTGATGTAAATGTGTTTTACTCAGTGTGCTGGTTATTAAAAATGAAAAGCTGACAGTCTCTGGTGGCCACTTGTAGTAGATGCTTTATACATTACTGTGATTTGAAAATGTAATATCTACACATGCCTACTCCAATCTTAGATTAAAAGCAGTTCTTTCTCTATAGCTCACAGAAGGAAAAAAGCAACCTGCAGTAATTCTTAATGGCTATGGTGTAAAAGGGGTCAGCTTGACCTTGTGTACATTCCCTTGGGTTTTATAGGCTCACAATACATAAAGAGAGGAGAGTTTCAGGGTTGCTGTTTGCTCAAGTGGGTTTTCTCAACACTTAGCCTTTAGCATCAGCTGAGGATCTGGACCTGATAAAATCTAAGCATACTAATGCATACACTACAAGTTAAGCCCAAAACAAAACCATACTGAAAAACGTGACAGTCCTGTGTTCTGATACTGCATTGTTTTAAAAAGTGAAAAAAATTATGTTAATCCCAGTTTTGTCCAAATTTGGTCCTACCCACTAGTTAGTTCGCCCCTATCACATAACATGATTCCACTGAGCTTTGCCACCGTGCAGCTTTGCCACCATGTCCACGCCATGGTTGGTAGCAGACACGATTAAGAATTATTTTGTATAGTTTAGACGAGTGCTGATTATTGACTCATACATAGACAGTCACAAAATCCAACATGTACAACATTGTTATAGTGGCCATTCAGAATATTACTGTCCATTCGATAGCGGCTGCTTAAGTAGGCAGCATTTTTGGCATGTTTTTGCCTCCAAATTTCAAAATGTTTTTTGGTTAGTTTTGTTGGTTAGTTAGGATATTGTTAGGTCATTGGTTGGGTAGTTAATTGGATGAGTCGTTGGTTGGTGGGGTAGTTAATTGTTTTTTTTATTGGCTGGTAATTTGGTTGGTTGGTTGGCTGGTTAGTGGATTAAGTAGATGGTTGGTTGGTTCATTTTAATCAGTGCAATATGTAAAGTATTGGACAAGAACAAACACATCACAGAGATAGACATGGTGAAATGTTGACATTTTCTACTTGATATAGAAGTCAATTATGTTTCTTTTTTGAATATCCAGTACTTTGTAAAAGTCTTAGGCACATGCTAAGAAATGCTGTAGAGTAAAGATGCCTTCAAAAATAATCATAATAATTAAAAGTTTCTACATTAAAAATACTGTAATGAGCAGTAAACAGTAATAAAAGAAACAGTGACAATATTTGCTATGATGACCCTTTGCTTTAAAAAAAAAAAATTAGTCGTCTCTGGTACGATTTTGGTACAATGATTAGTTTTACTGAGCATTTGCAGAAGCAGCCACAGTTCTTCTGGAGACTTTGACTGTCACACTTCCTTCTTATTTTTGCAGCAAAACCCAGCAGCCTTCATTATGTTTTTGTCTGAAAAGTGGTCTTTTACATAATATGCTGCTTTCTGTACTGACATACAAACATTTTTCTGTAACATTTAATTCTGCAGGAGACTAATGTTTGGGGAAAAAAAATGTTTTTTGTACTGACTCGATAATGTAGAAGTCACAAAATAAAAATCTATAACAAAATTGTACTAAAAAAAAAAGGCTGCCTAAGACTTTTGCACAGTGCTGTATTTCAATTAGAAGTAAAATTGTAGCACTTTAAAGCCAAAAGTGAAAAGGGAGAAAATTACAACACAGGAGCATCTTTTTAAAAACTGAATTGATTAGGCTTATGTCTGTTTTGCTATGGCGCGTAGTTATACAACAAGTTGATCAAAGTGTGAAATTGCACACAACTAGCAAGGTTTTAGACATCTTTTAGCATACTGACTGTAATTACTACTGCATTTGTTAAACTGGCTCCTTTCCCAATGTGACCTTTGCACGAGGACAACCTCAGCAAGATTACAAAGTAAATTAAAAAGCTTTTCGACTTGTTGTCATGAAATATACTTATGGTTTCTTAAAGATAAAGTGTTAAAGTATGCTACAGACAGAAAGACCCAATTTTGGCAAAACCAATTCTCTTCTTTTTTGAGACGTGTCCAGAATTGCCACAGTGTTATCCAGTGTTATACATTTTATAAAGTCAGGTAGTAGGGTTGTGGCTTGCAGTGATACTGGTTATAGTTATCAACCGTGTTACTACACATTATATGTAACTTGGAATTATGTATGCAGGCACTAAAATTGCAAAGGAGAGTGCTTGCTGTTTGAACACAGTGTTCTTTGGAAAACTTTTTTCTGTGGCTCGTGTGCATTAGTATTTTCAGCAAAACATAAAGACAGATCACTGAGCTCTGGTGAGCACCAGCCAGCTGACAGAAAAGCAGAGCAACTGACTGTAAAAAGATAAAACCTGGAGCCTGACCTTCTTTTTTCAATCCACTGAGTGAGTGTGTGTGCTTGGAGGTGGGTCTGATGTAATGCATCATCTGAAGGATACTCAACCCAAACACTTGTAGTGAATTGAATTGAAAATTGAAGTTTGAGAGAGAATCACACCAGACCCTGACCTTTCAAAGTATATAAGAAGTTTTAGTTTACTTCCTCACAACGTGACAATGTATAGTCTGTTTTAAAAGTCTGTTAAAAGTTCCAAACCAAGAACTGTTAATATTTCATCAAATATTTCTACAAGATTTTACTCAGTGGAACACATTTTTTATTTATACAACAGTTAGTTCTGGTCCGCTAATTTGATTGAACAACGGCGTTCCAAGTGCGCTGATGTTTAGTATAATCGAACTGGTACGTTCCACTGTTTGTATCACTCTGCTTGTCTCTGTTCGCTACCTAAAATTCCAATTCTAGCCACAGTTCATTACAATGAAACCATTACTACATTTACTACGGGCTGTCATTCAGTCTGGCATTCTCATGTCAATGGCAACATGCAATGCTGTATCCAGCTGCGGCTTCTTTGGGAACTATTTCCATTGCCGGAGCAAAAATGAACCAAATATTTTGCTTTATTGTGTCAGTAAATGTCAGTTACTTGATATTAATTTCTTATTAATAGAACTGTTGTATAAAAGTATCACAGCACTCTTGCTCATACAATATTTCCTAATTCGGAAAACATACTGCTGCATACTGATCACAATCTCTTGTCATACAAAGCCATCTTTCTATGCTTTGTCTTTAGAGAGGAATTGGAGAGGTTTGTGGAGAACGGGACACTGAGCCATTTGAAAGTGTGTTTCTCTCGAGCTGAGACGGACAGAAATGGTTCAGAACCCAAACCCAAATATGTCCAGCATACCCTACTCCTTCATGCCGAGCATGTTGCCCGCATTCTGCTCAAAGAAAACGGTTGTCTCTACGTTTGTGGGTGAGTTGGTCAAATTCTTATTGATTTGTGAATCCATGCTTAATACTAGGCATGTTCAGTTTTCATGTTGTCTAGTACAGGCATGTGTTATGTAAGGAATAAAACACTTGTGGGCTTGCTGTTATAGGAAAATAATCAACATGGGATGGTGTGAAGTCTCCCCATAAGGCTAAGTTACTGTTGATTTATTTTCCTATAAACAGCACGTCCCAAAGTCTGTTATTCCTCTCGTAGCCAGTGATTGTAGTTTTTAATTTATTAACAAATGACACTTCATACTTTTTATTCATTTATTGTTGTAGAAAGTCCATGAAACAAGTTCACTTACGTTATAAGAGCTATAATCATTCATTTCCTCACCAGCCCAGATGTTAATAAGACGTTAATAAGACGATGTTAAAAAAAAAAAACACCACAAAAAACACCACAGTTTGTCATGTTACTGAGAAACCAGAAAGTCCTCTCTCCTGAAGACTTTCCATTGGCAGAAAATTTACTGACTGTTACAAAGTGCTGACACTAGAGACTCCTTACATAATTGTTAAGTGTAAAACGCATAAAAACATTAATCAACGTCAACGATTAAATATTTTTCTTTGTTAAATAACAACGGGTGGTTTATTATTAGTCTTATATTATATAGATTGCAAGCCATACATGTCCCATACATGTCATAGAAATGATAACATATAGAATGAGCACATTAATATAAAGCTGTGATTTGCTCTGCAGGTGGCACTACTGTCAGAGCTGCTGTTGTAGAAAATGAATCAGCATCTTCTGACCAGTCCGAATTGAGCATACATTGTGGTGAAAATAATATAAATACAATATTCAACATGCACAATATTGTTAATGTAATAATAAATAAAAAACAATAGCAATATGTAATAATAGATAAAGGTAGAGAGTGCCTATGTAGTCAGCGTCAGCATGTTTGGGGAGGGTTTGTGCTCCAGTGATGAAGTCTGTTCCAAAATGTCTTACTTGCCAGATGTCTTACTTGTTTTGGATAGATTTGAAGGAACATTGTATGTATCGTCTTTGGAAAAAGTTCATGAAAGTTTGAAAAACATGTTGGACAGAACTCGCACTGATCCTTACTTAGGAACATATTATGGTGACATCGCAAGCCATGATTTAAAAGTTAAAACCAGATTGAAGTTTTTTTATTGTTTATTAATCAGGAAAGCCATAATGGGACTCTGTATTGCAGACATGTAAATAGATGGACTAATACACTGCAGTAAAATATACAGTATGACACTTAAAACTTAAAATAAAATCTCAAATAGAAGAGAAATAGATCAGAAAGTTATTGTTTTGCCACTGATATGCTGACATGTATGTTGATGGTATGCCTTTTTTTCCAGAGATGCTAACAACATGGCAAAAGATGTGAATGATACTCTGATGGAGATCATAGGGAAGGAGCTTCAGGTGGATAAACTGGATTCTATGAAGACCATAGCGAAACTGCGAGAGGAGAAACGATACCTGCAGGATATCTGGAGCTAAAGAGAGAAATTCACAAGCTATGGTGGTTATATTAATTATATATATACTTATGTAATTATATAAGGATTTTAACTGCACTATCGCATCAACCACAACAGACCAGACATGTACCAATACTGAATTTTGTTACCACGGCAACTATCTAACACAGTGGGATAGTTTACGATGTTGCCAGTTTGATATTGTGTATTAAAAATAGTATTAAAAAAAGACATCCGATGCTGACTTCGTCTCAGGTGCACAGAATGCTTACCAAGAAATGCTGTCTATTTAGGCAGCTTCTATCCAATTGGACACTGATGCTTGAAACGTCCATGGTAATATTGTATGATTTAAATATAATTAATTATACTGTATACCAGACAGATCAGTCTGTGCCTTTTATGCATTTTAATCACTGACAGTGGCGTGTACAGATATGGAATTTATAGGTCATAAAATGTAGCATATATGGATGTAATGCATCAGATATTCACAGATTTATTTCAGATGTGTAGAACAATCTTTAACAGCACAGACTGTGTGAATACCATCGGTCCCCACCTTTTTTTTTTTTTTTTTTAAATCTACAATTTGTTTTAGACAAATGCATAGTTCAGATTCAGCTGTGGTTTCTTTTGCCACATAGTCTATTTTAAAATGCCTCTCAATGCTGCAGTGACCTTTTTTATCCATTACAAGGTTCACTTTCTCACTTCTGATTAAATAAATACTTTACATGACTGAAGTGTCAGTCTTTTTTTTTTTTTTTTTTTTTTTTGCAGGGAATAAAGTCATGAAATAAGCCAGACTGTTGTGCATGTTAAACATCAGACCTGCCAATGTTCACACATTTTGTGTAGGAGCTCCATATTTATGTTGTTTATCACACAAAAATATATACAAAAAACTACTCTTCTTTTTTTTTTCGCCCTAGTGAAAACGGCATGTTTTACGGTTGTGTAGGTGTCTTGAACTCTGTCAACCTACCAGCTTGGAAGCCCCGCCCCCTTCCCCCATTTCACATTAGTAATGTTTTAGCCGATATTCTCCTCTTGATTCAGTTGCTCTGATGCAGTGCCCTCGCATTCTGTTAAGGTAAATGGACCACTTTTTGTGTTCATTAATGTGAAAAAAACCTATTAGTGAATGTTTGAATTAGACAAGTATATACTTAAAATCAGTTATATTTATTATGGATGCACCAAAATTTTACCTACTGAAAATTTGGACCAAAAGCATATAGGTCAAATTTTTCACTTTGCAACGACTATAGTTTGAATGGTAATGATAATTATAAAGTAATGAAAACGCTGTGTTTCCTTTGCTCAGGCATTTTCCTTAGGTCAGGTGCATTCAAACAGTTTGGAGAGCAGCAGCAGGTCAACAGTGGAAAATATTGGCCATGTGGAAACGTTTCAAAGTTTCTAATGTTTGAAGAACATTAGACCAGTCATTTGTAAAAGGACTATATCGAATACGTGTGCACATTTTACTTCTCTAGTTGAAATGTTCATTTTTGTTCTGGCCTTCCCTCAGACATAATTCGGGGTCCTCTTGACAGAACTGTTATTGCATGTGGAAGAGTTGAGGTGAGTGTGCTATAAACCCCTGATCCAGCATGGACACTTCAAAATAATGACTCGGTTCCACAGCTCAGCATGTCACAAGGCTAATGAGAGTTATTAATCATGGCTGAACCAGCAGCTCAACCCAAGGTTACAGAGTTGATGAACCCATGTCCGTCATGTCCAGTGAAGTATAATATCGTTATGAAGATGAATAAAGTTCTGCTGAGTCCAGAGTTTGTGCTGCTGCAAAAGACTGATTTGATTAGTTTTTTTTAACATGATAAAGCTGCAGTGTTACTTAGTTTTTCTACAGTTTCAGAAAGAATGCAGCACCTACAGAACCTTGTTCTGTAAACCAGTATAGTTTGCAAAATTATTCACAAATTTAAAAAAAAAAGAAACATTGTGGTTGCATAAGTATTCACCCCCATTGCTGTGAACCCCCTAAATTAGTTCTGTTGCATCCAGTTGCCACATAGTCACATAATTATCTGAATGAAGTAGAACTGTGTGCAATTAAAGTGTCATATGATGTCATTCTAAATATGTTAGAGATCATACCTACACAAATAGTATTAGGAAGACCAAGGAGATATCAAAACAAGTCCAGGATAAACTTCTGGAAAAGTATCAGTCAGGGTTTGGTTATAAAAATAAAAAAAATCCACACCATGTCCCAAACTTTGAACATGGTGTGGAGCTCCATTAAATCAATCATTAAAAACCGGAAATAATATGGCACACCTGTGACTATGCCTTCTGGAGGACATTCACCAAAAGTCAGTGACCGGAAAATGTGGTCATTAGTCAGAGAAGCAATCCAGAGGCCAAGGGTAATTCTGAAGGGGATGGAGAAATGCACAGCTTAGATGGAAGAAGCTTTTCACCAGACAACCATAGGTTGGACACACCACGAAGCCGGGCCGGGAAGAGTGGTGAAAAGAGAAAGACAGCCATTAAAGTTTGCAGCCATACCAAGCCACAGTGAAACATGGCAGAATTAGCATAATGTTTTCAGGATGATTTTCACCAGCAGGGACTGGGAAATTGGTCAGGGATGGAATGATACTGTGTTGATGTTGTGTTGATGATATTGTGTAGCCATCTTTGTTGGCCAAGGTGGCTACCCCCATGAAATTACAGTATTCAGCACTTTTTTGATTTTGTTAGCATTTACATTTACTTTTATGACATTTGACAGATGGTCTTATCCAGAGCAAGGTACAGAAGTGCTTTGAAGTCTCTGTCAATAAATACATCCTGATACTGGTTCACTAGGTCATGGACTAAGAGTACTATCAGTCTAGAAAACTCGTTTTTCTTTATATATGTTTATAGGTTTGGATGACAGTAATGAAAACCTGGATACAGTTTGAGGCAGATATTTACAGAAAAGATTTTCTTCAATTTTATGAAGATGAGTAGTAAGACTAAAATTACATGCCTGTGTGTCATATTCTGTTTCATAGAGAAGTCTAACACATTTAAAATTGATTATTATATTTTTCCAGATATGCCCAGACATGTGGCCCTCCAAGGGATTTCTACCAAATTTCATTCACGTAACCACTCTGATTTTCTCTCTATTTGAGCTGATGACAACAAATCATTGCCTATATTTTCAAGGCCAATTTTGTTGGTGTTGTGCCTCTAAGATCCATGTTTATGTGCGCTATTTGCATCGCTGCCAAAAACAGAGCGTTCATTTCAGTTCAGGCCAACGCCGCTCACAGCTGCAAAGGCACCAGAATGAGTCTGCTAATGGATGCCCTGCATTAAGGATAAATTAAGTTCCAAATTACACTGTCTTAATTAAAAAGGTTCAAGGTGCTTTCAGAGCCATGGTGCAAGGACTCAAAAGGGTAATCTGAATAAATCAGAGGCTACAAGCTTGCAGTAGGGCGCTTGCTAGAATGATAGATTCTCCTGCACAAGATGGCTTAAATGAAGCAGAAAGATGTATGCAGAAAGTAATGAGTGTCATTAGATAAGACTCCTGGCTAGCCTGCTCCTTTGACTCTACCTCACTTTTAAAAACTGGACTCTCGTGACCAGTAACAGTAGCTTCTCTTTGTGAAAAATGATATGCCATCCAATGATGATCACTGTGGGGTGGTACTTTGATAAAGTCATCAAGTTTGCCAAATGCTGAATACAGTCATTTTAAAAGGTCTCTTCATAACTTCACTTGAACAGATTCACTCCTTTACAGGATTGATTACAGGCCTGATTTTCATTAATATCCTGCAGCGGAATAGTTGATCTCAAAATATAGGCTATAAAAGCTTCACCAACAGTGTGTGAACGCTGAATGCCAAAGGCAGTTGTGTGAAATAAAAGCTATCTTAGAATTCTGAACAACTAATAGCCACTTAGAAAATAATGAGCATGAAAAATTTGACATGCTGTAGATACACTGGGTAAATAGAAAGCTGACGTTATATCTTGTATTCAGTAACTACAGTGCATTCAGGAAGTATTCAGACCCCTTCATTTTTTTCACATTTTGTTATGTTGCAGTCTTATGCTAAAATGCATTACATTTTTTTTTTTTACATCAATCTACACTGCATACCCCATAATGACAAAGCAAAAAACAGATTTGTGATAACATTGCAAATTTATTAAAAAGAAAAAAACTGAAAAATCACACTGACATAAATATTCAGACCCTTTGACATGACACTTGAAATTTAGCTAGACACATGAAAGCATGAAAACATGAAATTAGAAATTTTTTTGCAAATTCTAGAGGGGCTTTCATTTGTTTTGCACTGAGGAGAGGCTTCTGTCTGGCCACTCTGCCATAATCTACAGATCAGTGGAGTGCTGCAGTGATGTTTGACCTTCTGCAAGTTTTTCCCATCTCCACACATGATCTCTGAAGCTCAACCAGAGTGACTATCGGGTACTTGGTCGCTTCTCTTACCAAGGTCCTTCTCCCCCCGATTGCTCAGTTTGGCCGGGCGGCCAGCACTAGGAAGAGTTCTGGTTGTTCCAAACTTCTTTCATTTAAGAATTATGGGGACCGCTGTGCTCTTGGGAACCTTCAATGCAACAGTGTTTTTTCTGTAGCCTTCCCCACATCTCTGCCTCGACACAATCCTGGCTCTGCAGGCAGTTCCTTTGACCTCATGGCTTGGCTTATGCTCTGATATGCAGTTTCAGCTGTTAGGACTTATATAGACAGGTGTGTGTCTTTACAAATCATGTCCAGTCAATTAAATTTGCAACAGGTGGGCTCCAATCAAAGTGTAGAAACATCTCAAAGGTGATCCAGAGAAGTGGGAAGCACCTGAGCTAAATTTCAGGTGTCATAACAAAGGGTCCGAATACTTATCAGCGTGATTTTTAAGTTTTTTCTAGTTTCTGAATGCACTGAAGCTACCCAGCAAATTAGCAGTTGGCCCATCAGAAAGCACCCTGTCCAAAAAACTCGACACAGCCAATGGAAATTCATTCCACCACCTAGGTGCCAGGACAGGGAAGAGTCTTGATGCATATCTTCCTTGTAAACTGAGAGATTTTGGGTCCACTTGAGCAGTTCTAAAGATTCAGAAGGAGCATAATGCAGATTGAGGTGTGATAAGTGCTTTAAGGTAGGTTGGCGCTGGCCCATTTTTTGGCTTTGTAGGCAAGCATCAATGTTTTAAATCTGATGGGCAGCTACAGGAAGCCGGTGGAGGAAGCTTATTGGACGGGTGGTGTGGGAGAGTGGGTGTGTGCAGGCTGGAAACAAATCTTGTAGCTGCATTTTGAATCAGTTGCAGAAGTCGGATGGGGTGCTGAGCAGACCTGACAGGAGCGTGTTCCAGTAATCCAGTCTCGAAATGACAACAGACTGAACAAGCACCAGAGTGACCTCTGTGGATAGAAAGGGCTGAATCCTCCTAATATTATAGAGGAGGAACCTGCAAGAGTGAGTCAATTTAGTGATGTGAGGCGAGAAATACAGTTTGTTCATAGTTACCACAAGGTTTCTATCTGCAGAACATCTGCTCACTGGATGGTTTTTTTTGTTTTTCACATCATTCTGTTTAAAATCTAGAGACTGCTGTACGTGAAAATTCCAGGAAATCAGAAAATGTCTGGCACCAGCAACCGTGCCTTGGTCATAAACACTGGAATCACATTTTCTAATGTTTGATGAGAACATTAACTCAAACTCTGGACCTGTATGCATGATTTTATGCATTGTGCTGCAGCCACATGATATAGTGGATAAAGGCATGAATGAGCAGTGTGCATGTATTCTAAATAAAATGGCTGGTAAGTGAATATTGAAAATAATTAATAACATTAAAAAATAATTAAAATAAATCATCATTATGATTTATGGGTGCTAGTTTGTTAAATATTTTTTAATTCTATGCTTTAAAAAACCCTCAAACCTCTTACCTAAATGCCACTAAAATGTAGCCATTGTCAAAGATATTAATATAAAGGGTGAGACTTAATACAGCTGCCATACAGCTGCTTAGTTAGTTATGAGGTAATTAACATTAAAGGTAAAGTAAAAGTTTGTTAGTGAAAGTTTGTTAGGACTTGACATTATTGATCTGTGGGGCTGTAGTTACAGTAAAGATTACTGAAAAGTATGTTGAGACATTAGAAAAAAGTATGTTGAGACATTAGACATTACATAATGTTAGAAAACATTAATGTAAAACACGTAGGTAGTCCAAAATACAGATACCCAGCTGTTAGATGAGCAGTGAATCAGCACAAACTTCACGAGGGTCCTAATGCATAATGTCTAGGAGGCACTTGTCAAACATATTGCCTAACGAGGAATGGTTCTTTATTTTTCAAACGAACTAAAGTATACTCTAAGCATTCTAGCAAAGCCCAGCTCAATTATTCTGACTTCGAGGACATAAACAGTCTCGGGTGTGCCCAAGTGCTCCTAATTACTAAAAAGCCTTCGGTATGGAACTAATTGATATTCCATTTAATGAGAACTGAGGTAATGGTGCTGCAGAAAGTTTGCTTGCTTTAAATATCTACTAAATATCTAGCACAGATGAGTTTTTGCAGGTACTGTAGTGCTTTAGGTTTTGAACAGCATGAAGATGGCCACTACAAACCTGACATCAGCAAACTGTCAGACTGTCTCATCAATCTCCATCATCTCTGCACCATTTTAGGAGACACAAAGTGCAGATACAGCCAGTAAAGTAAGCTTCATATAACATGAGTCACACTGTGGGATAGCAATGCATGCACAGCTTTCATACTCTCAAACCAACACCACACTATGCTTGAATTAATCCTATTTTCTAATGTATTTATTAATTATTATGTGGTTAAAATAATATTCAGTTTAAGCACATACACTGATCAGCTATAACATTAAAACCACCTGCCTACTATTGTGTAGGTCCCCCTTGTGCCAGCAAAACAGCTCTGCCTCCGCCGGCTTGTCTTCCTCCCTTAGTGCATCCTGGTGCTATCTATTCCCCAGGTAAGCGGCGCACACGCACCCGGCAGTCCACAAGATGTAAAAGAAAATGTGATTCATCAGACCAGTCCACCTTCTTCCATTGCTCCATGGTCCAGTTCTGATGCTCACGTGTCCATTGTAGGTGCTTTCGGCAGTGGACAGAGTCAGCATGGGCACTCTGACCGGTCTGTGTATACTCAGCCCCATACGCAACAAGCTGCAATGTGTTGTGTGTTCGAACACCTTTTTATCATAGCCAGAATTAACTTTTTCAGCAATTTCTTTGGGATCGGACCAGATGGGCTAGCCTTCGATCCCCACACACGTCAATGAGCCTTGGGTGCCCATGACCCTGTTGCTGGTTCACTGGTTGTCCTTCCTTGGACCACTTTTAGTAGGTACTAACCCCTACATATTGGGAACACCCCATAAGACCTGCCGTTTTGGAGATGCTCTGACCCAGTCATTTAGCCATCACAATTTGGCCCTTGTCAAACTCACCCGGATGCCTATGCTTGCCCATTTTTCCTGCTTCCAACACATCAACTTCAAGTTGCCAACTTGCCAACTTGAAGACTGTTCACTTGCTGCCTAATATATCCCACCCCTTGACAGTTGCTTTTGTAACGAGATAATCAATGTGATTCACTTCACCTTTTAGTGATTATAATGTTATGGCTGATCAGTGTAAGGTCCAATTACAGCAATGGCAAGCTGCCACCAAAGTGGCCCTATTTAAGTTATTTTTTAATTGAATTTAAAATATGGCTCAAAAAAGGCTAAATACATCCCATGCTTGTGCACCATGTGAATTTTGGGTCAGAAATAGTCAGAGCTGTAAGCTTCTTATTTGTCACGCGGTGTGTGGTAGGAGCATAAAATGAATAAAAACATAAACAAAACCCATTTCACACATCTCATTTAATTGTTATACATCAAAGAGGGAAAGATAGCACATGGGTTCATTATATTTACACATTACACACACTGCACTCACCCTGTCTAATGAGAGGACTGAGCTTGTGCGTCAGAAGTGTAGTGAAAAGTGTACACCTCATCTTGTCTGTTATATCCAACATAGATTTCTACTTTGAGTTGAAGCACACAAGGATACTGAACCCTGCGTCCCATAAATAATTAGCAAATGGTACCAACAGTAGCATTTTTGGGTTCACATACTGCATTTCACAAAATTAACATTTGTATATATATGTATATGTATATGTTGTATATGATTACAACGTTTGTTAATCCATTGAGATTTTCACTTTTACACTCACAGTTAGACCTTTTATGAAGTTTGGATTTTAACCAATGCCAGGGCTGTTACAGTAGGCTACAGATTGAAATATCGCCCATGTGCTATTTATTTTACTGGCATATGCTGCAAAAAATGAATGATGTTTCTAGCTGGAAAACTATGAATGTGCTGTGCAGAAATGCTTATTTTTATTTTTTATACAACAGTTAGTTCCGGTCCACTAATTTGACTGGTTGAGCGGCGTTCCAAGAGTGAGACATATCACTGTGTGTATCAATCTGCTCTTCCGTGTTTGCTACATAAAATTATGCTTCCTAGCTCAAAATAGTTACTACAATAGTGTTATCGATATGATCAGCGGACATGGCAAATTATACTTTTCAGGAATATAATTTGTGGCTTAAAATATGAAAGCTCATCAGTTGAAGATGAAAAGGAAGAACAGATGCCATTTTTCCCAGAAGCACCTTTAACAGGAATATACAAATCAGTGTGAGCTAGCTAGCAAGCTAGCCAATGTGCTATAAAATGAGTATGGCTTCTTTGGGATCTATTTCCGCTACTGGAGCAAAAATAAACAGAACATTTTATGTCCGAAATGTTATTTACTCAATATTAATTTTGTGTGGTTATACAGAAGATACTTTTTACATTTCGCTAAGCTTTTACATAGTATCATTGGCTAGCTCACCAACACTTAGCTAATGATAGCTAGCTAACCAATATTAACTGCTTGCTAAGTTAGTTAACGTTATCCTGGAAACTCCTGTTACTGTAGGTAACAGTTCATTGTACATAATGTAAGTAATTATGTGATTACAGCATTTTAAAAAAAAAAGATAGTTAATTTATCTATAGCAAATATTCTGTGTTCATACTTGATCTTTCACACATTTGCTCACACTTCATCATGAGTTTTCAGTCTAGTCTGAGAATGTTACAGAGGTGAGATCTATCCGCATGGCAAAGTCAAGATAAACTAAACAATCAGTTCTATAAGTCTATCAAGTCTATAAGGATCTCATAGTATTAAAATTGTAATTCAGCTCTACACAGCTCTCAGAATATAGTGTTTTTTAAAAAATTTTTATAATAAGCATTATTTACTACCAAGTTCACTTTTTCCAAATTCTTCACACATCTCTCTGCAGTTTGAAACATCAGTTTATTTCATATCCAAAATTCACTGAAACTATCAAAATTCAATAAACATGTTTCAGAAGAGACACATTTATCAAAACATCAGTGCTACTTTTTTCCACAGAATGGGCCTAATTTATAAATCTTTCAGTAAAGTTGTGTGTAAATGCTTTCGTAGGCCAATCAAACAAAAATTCCTGCCAGATTTACAAAAGTTTCTGTAATGCTGATTTTCTTGGTACTCATGAGCATTCATTGATAAACACCAATCATCTGTAAATTATCAAACTTATACATGGCAGATGATGATTTGCCATTAGTGATGGCCACAAAACTCCTTAAAAGGCAATGCTCACAGAAATCTGAAAAAGGTGAAATGACAATTAAACAGTAAAAGAGCGTCTCCTATGTGTGGTGTACCCTGAATGTTCTAGTAATGCAGCTCAACCACTGCAGCAATTTGGCTATAGACACAATAACTCCTCCTCCCTTGATATGGTGGCATTTACTATGTCCTAATTAGATGGATAGTCTTATTTGTCTTAATTTCTGGATTTGTTTGTTTCTGAATTGCTTTCTTTAAAATCTTTAATATGTGTATATAATAAATATACACTATAATATAAAATTAACACAATATAAAAATCATAGTGTAATTGTAACAAATAAGCTATTTAAACCTTACATTGTAATCTGTAAATAAAATTACAGTAACTCATGCCTATTATATAATTTGAATATCAACTGAGGTTCACATTAGTGAATAAATTTACATAGTCACAGACTGGATTTTCATGAGTACCAAATTCCTTTTGTAAAGGCTCCTGTGAAAAATTTCAGAAAATATTCATTTGTATCCAGCTTGGTGAGGCCTGTTGACCCTAGCACAATGACCATATATACAGATAACATAATCATGCATGCAAATGTCATATGCAAAGGCATTTTTTTGCCTATTTTCTTACCACTCAAAAGTATGAAATTTGATGTACTGATTTAAATTTGATTGCACTTATTAATTATAATAAGAACAATAATTCATATCCATTTAGGTTTGACCTTGAATGTAATCAGTTTTGAAACAAAGTATGTAAGCATTTGACACTTGAGCTATAGAATTGGTAAAATTCAAGTTGGAAACATCTGCATGTCTGCTGAATGCATTTTGTGACAAAGCAATGTAAAACGTATTTACAGTTCAGTTCACATGCATGCTGAAAAAAGCATGTTAGCAACTGTAAAATAAAACTGTAATCAACCTCACATATCTTCTCTCTTGTTTTTTCCTCTTGACTTACAGAAGAGCTTTGTAGTCTCCATCAAAAACATAGTCTCATGCTAGTACAAGTAGGTCAGGGTCTAAGAATGCTATCAAGCTAAAACCATGTTAGAGATGAGTTAGTACAGAAAAGACCCACACAAATAAAGGGATTTTTAAATCAGATTAGTTCTTACGTGAGTACTTGGTGAAGCAAAAAAGAACAACTGATGTTTTTCCAATCTTCAACTGACCAGTTTTGGTGAGTCTGTGCCCACTGTAGCCTCAGATTCCTGTTCTTGGCTGACAGGAGTGGAACCCGATGTGGTCTTCTGCTGATGTAGCCCATCTGCCTCAAGGTTCACTGTGTTGTGCATTCTTGAATGCTTTTCTGCTCACCATGAGTGTAAAGGGTGGTTACCTGTCTGGCCAATCTCCTCTGAGCTCTCTAATCAACAAAGTGTTTCTGCCTGCAGAACTGCTACTCACTAGATGTTTTTCATTTTTTAACGCCATTCTCTGTAAACTCTTGTGCGTGGAAATCCCAGGAGATTGGCAGTTTCAACAGGTTTTTGTATTAAAATAAGTGCATATTGTATGGCCTGTTTGTTTTCTGTGTTATAGCTACCCATTGGATGATTTACTGCTGCCCTTTTTGTCTTTAAAGCTAGAATAACTGTTATGTTTTAACTGTAGGTCAATGTAGTTTCAATTTGTCTTAAATATTTCACGTAGCTAATTATTGTACAATTGATATCTATTTGGTTTTGGACTTGGCAGCAATCAGATTTGAATCAAGGTCTGAAACATTTGCAAAGTGAACTGTAAAAACACATGGTTTTGCTGGTGGTAGGGATCGAATATAAAATGTATGCAAAGATTTTACTGCATTTTGTGTCAAAGCAATGAAACTTATACACAGTGGCACCACAGAGAGTGCTGTTGTACCAACTGTATGAAAGTTTTAAAAGCAATAAAAAAAAGAATATTATTATTTTCAGAATACTAAAAAAGTGTTCTTTTTCTTTTTACAATTGTAAAAAGACTATAAATACTAACAGCGTTTAAGATGAAATAAAAATTAGCATAAAGACAGAATGTGTTTTGGAATTAGCACTTTCCATGTCCAAAGCATATTTACTGAGACAGTTTTTTTTAAAAGAAGCTACATTTGTTTTGCATTAGGCCATTATTATTCACTATTTTTATAACATAGGCCAAAGAATTTAAACATAACATTTTTTTCTGCTGCTCTTTAAAGCCCAAACTATAATGAACTGAACTGAAATGCAGCCTCAGCGAACGCTGCTGTCATTGCCTTAGTCCTCATTAGCCAGAGGCAAAACAGCACGCAAATTGTTTAGCGTTTAAATATCCTCAATGATGCATGTGAATTGGCCCGGATTTATGATCTCCTGCTCTCTGACAACCATAATGGCTTATGCAAATGAATGATTAATTGGATTTAGGGGAGAGCCTGGGTAAATGAGCTGAGTAAAGAAGAACGTGTGAATAAATGAAGAATGATAAATATAGAACTGTGATGTTCATGTTTTTTGGACACCTGCTCATCAAAGAACAACATTATTCTACACACTGACATCAGTCCTGAAGCATGGTGATAAATAGCATTGATCGATATACTGAACCATTTTTTTATGTATAGACATTGACAGTTACATTGACAATTGACAATTACAGAACCCTTTATATAGAAAGGTCTTTTTAAAATACAGAGATTATGGATGTGATAAGTGTATCTGTCATTCAGCCTAGCATCAGCCTAAGAAAACAGTATGGAGTGTGAGATAATTTTCTACTTTCCATGTTTAATTTACAGTATAGTAATATCTTGGAGACTGTCTAAAAAAACTCTGCACAAACATTTCAGTTGTTGGGATGCTCATAACTAACTACGAGGACACTGAGTTCTGGACCTCTTGGAAGGTTGGAAGGTTTTGGTTATGTTTTTCCTCCCACATAGCATCTCCAGGTATCAAATTTAATATGGCAACATCTTGAGCAGCTGAAGAAGGCATTTTAGGTTTGTGCACTTAAGGTTAAGGCTTAGCTTTCAAAGGATGCTACACTACAAGACTTTAACTTCTTGTTGAGAGATATGCAACAAATCTCACATAGCTACGATATAAATGTTTATGTAAAAACATATGCTATAAATGTGAATGTTTAAGAGAGCAATTGGCAGTTTGTAAAATGCAAAATACTTGCAACATTGCTAGCAAAATCAGCTTGTTTGTTGCAGTAACGTTAGCTGATGTACCCTGTGTTAGCAGCGAGGTACATGGGATTTTTAATGTACTCTTTTTTTCAGTGAGGAAAAGCAGAATTAGCACATACACCGAAAAAAAAGATAATTATAAACTAACTCAATAATATTAAGCCATCTAACTTGAATCAGTGCAGTTAATGGAAGAAGGGAAGTATAACACAATGGAGATTAGAAATTAGCAGTTAATATAGTATACTGTATATTCGGCTTGGTGGTATATTAAATATGAAGTGGGAAGACATTCTTGAAACATTCAAGGCTTGTTGTACTTTACACTCTTTACTTAACCCTACAAATAATGTCCTTTTAACCTTCAAGGAGGTTCAGATGATGTCCTGAGGACATCATTCAGCTAGCAGGGTTAACAAAATAATGCGGAAAGGTGTTAGTTTCTTGTCCAGACCTCTTTAGCCTACTGTCCATGGCAGTAGCAATCTGCCCTGTAGTTTATTGAGTCCCATTTAGCAGTCTTTGATATTGACAGATATTGACCATATTAACTGCTTTGTACAAAAGGTCAGATTTTCCTCATGCCTAATCTCTTCTATTGAAGCGTGTGTTTAGAAGACACTCTGATGGATTTGATCTCTCTGTGGAGACTTTTTTTTGTTTTTGTGAGGAGATATTTATTTAGAATTTTTGGATGGAGTCTCCAGTGTCAGCACTTTATAACAGTCAGAGGTTAAGCTGTAACTTTAGGTTTTCTGACATGGGAAAGTCTTCAGGGTAGAGGACTGCATCACATTGTTATATCACATATGATATTTTCATATATACTCACAGTATAATTGATACTTTATTTATAGTAGGAATTGAATTGAATTTTATTGTTGTATATATTATAGGATGTATAAAATAAAAGAAATAAAAGGATTACAAAACAAAAGAATAGAAAATACTTTAGTTTACTTTTTTCTTGATTGATTAAAACGCACTCAAAACCAAAAGCCTAGGCAATATTAAAAAACTATAGACAGGTGATCGGCATATGGACATAAATTATAGAATGATAAATAAGCAAGAGTCAAACCAAAGAAGCAAATTGGTAATGAACAAGGCTTACTCAGACTTCACAAGGTGTATTTGAATGTCCATGCTATTTAAAGGGAATTGTCTGATTGCCACTAATCTTGTTACTGGTAATCATGTGACAGGGTTGTCAACTGTGCATCATGGAAATTAAAGTCTGCAGTGTTCTAGTTGCAGATATGGGTGTCACACTATTATGGTTTGGTACATTTATAAGAATGTGAAGGCTTAACTAAGACTGAACTACAACTGTATTTTTATGTAATGAGACAGTGTGTGGATATTGTTAAGGATACTGGGGATAATTGGGAAACAGAATTTTCCTCTCTCTACTGAGGATCTACTGTATTTGCTTGTGGTCGAACATTTTTGCATCAATTTATGCACGTTTAGGACCAAAAAACTCATCATATATCTTCTAGGCCAGAAAACAAGGTCTATAGAGACACATTTTTTGAATAACACACACTCTATATGCAGTTAGTGCCCTTGATTATTTGGAAAAGGGGTAATAAGGAAGCAAGAAAAACAGCGGTGTCCATAGAGACACTTTATTAAGGTCTGGTTTGGAGATAGAACAGACTAATGAGAGTAAGTTAATTAGTTGTTGCCATTGGTGAAGAAATAGGTCACATGTTTACATGTTAGTGAATGCTAGCATGAAAGGAGATTTTAAAAAATCCCTTTTGTATGAAGCCCCTTTCAGAAATATCCATATTATATATAGGAGATGTCAAAAGCAAAGTATACATTTTGACTGTATACAGTGAACCTGATCTTATGCTAAATTCTAACCATTCCTATTTGCAAACCATGATGGCTTGAGTGAAATAGATTTTTGCTTGCTTGCTATTTACCATTTTAAAAAAAATGCAAAAACAATTTAATCACACAGAACCAATAGCCTTAAATAAGACAGGAAAACAGTCATTTCCACCATTCCAGGAGTTTCAGGAGGGTGTGGAATTGCATAATAACATTATCAGCTGTGCAGTCTAGAACTTCTTTCTGGCAGCATATGTATATATATATATATATATATATATATATATATATATATATATATATATATAAGCAACAAGATAAATATATATATTGCTGATGTTAGAGAGGGGTAG
>CM075024.1:12625110-12641985 GCA_037576675.1 Pangasius sanitwongsei
TCAAATCCATTGTGGTGGTGTATAAAGGCAAAATCACAAAAACTCTGTCATTGTCCAAATACTTCTGGACCTGACTGCATATAAACACCATTTTCACAGGCTCAAAAGTAATTGGACAGTTGACTGATAAGCAGTTCCATAGCCAGTTTTGGCCTGTTTCCTCTTTACTTCATGACAAATTAAGGAAATAAAATGTCTGGAGTTGATCCCAAGCATTGAATTTGCATTTGATAGCTGTTCATGTGAACTCTCAATATGTGGTTCAAAGAAGTGTCGAAGCAAGTGAAGGAGGCCATCATTAGGCTGAAAAAACAAAACAAACCTATCAGAGAGATTAGAAACTTTAGGAGTGGCCAAATCAAGAATTTGATACATTCTTATAAAGAAGGAATGCACTGGTAGGAATGCTCTGACCCCAGCTTCCCATGTGACAAATAAAGTCTTCTATTCAATGCATTTTGTTAATATGATCTTTCATACAATATATTTTTGCCCTTATTTAGGGCTGCCCGTTGTATTTACATATCTTTAGTAGAATCAAGAAGAGTAATGAAGCTCTCAATGATCATTACTCTTTAATATCACGTTTCCACATACGTCAGAAGAGGTCAAGGACATGGTCATGATATTCACTTCCAATTCTGGCTCATGGAGAAGGCAACCAAAATTAGATGCTGTATATGGTAATCTACTTAAGTTATTTTGATAATGTAATTAAGACATCTTGTTCTCTCACAGCAGGGTGAGATTGATTAGATTATGAAAGTAAATTATAAAGACATCGAGGCCTAGAGGTGCTATGAGTACTGACAAATTGAAGACTGCAGTGTTTTCAAAGCTTATGGTATAAAACTGATTATTGTACAAAAGGGCTTTAGAATGCTCTTCTGAATAAGAATTGCATAACAATTTTAATACATAATTTAGCAGGAACATCTGACTGCTCATCATGAACTGCTCAGAGAAGGTGAAATCATTTTAAACAAATTGTTAATACCTTGCAAAATCTACATGTAAATTGAGGTCACTGATGCAAACAGAAGTGATAATCAATCTTTTTCAATCAATGCTTTTTTCCTGAGCTCCACTCTTATGATATGGATGATTTCATTAATTTATGAGTGTGGATCAATATGTTTCAAGATGGAACATATTAACTTGCACTGCATTTCTACAACTTCATACTGGTAGAAATGCTCATTATCTATGAATTATTCCCTGAGTTCAGATGTCTACACTTATTTCTATCTCTCTTTCCCTTACAGTCGGTATCTCTGCAAGTCATTGTAGTTGCAAAACTGGGACACGACAAACTCTTCCTAAAACACCTTGTTACTGCAGATACATGTTTGAAAGGGCCCCCTCTAAGATGTCTGCTAAGGCCAAGATTTATTAAAGCAAGACATTCACCACAACAGACACCCAGGAGAATGACAAAACACAGTCACCTTCACTCAATAAGCAATTTTAAATCTGTGTACTGAAAAAATGGAATTATTACTTACTTCAGTGCTTTCCATACATCCCTTAACCATTTTCTGCAATCACATCTCATTAATGATGGAAAAACATCATGTTATTGTATAGGAAATCCAATACTGTGAATACATAGGTTGTAGAGGTTGCTTAACAGTGAGGAAAAATCTTAATTATTCAGTAACAGCAGCTAGGACCATATGGTGCTTTTCCATGACTTCTAATCCTGTGCTGTTGAAATCAATTGTACAAATCAGTGTGATTATCTCACACCTCCTTTGCCTCTGGTCTTAATTTGCAAGGGATATTTAGTTCAAGCAAAACATTATCACACATCGATATTCATACTTTGTGTGAGATTTCAACTTACTGCACTTCAGTGAGTCTGCAATTACGCATTAACAGCTCCAGCCTGTGGGACGTTTCCTCCTACACTGTGTTCTACATAATGATGCAATTCAACGAAAACATTTTGATTAAAAATGGATCTTTCTAATCGTGATATTATGTTTTTTGTGCTCATAAATTTTGGAACACACCATTTTTCATGCCAGACTTTGTCTTTTATGAGCTTTAAAATACAGCTAAATAGTTTTTAACTGTTATATTAATAAGCTGTTCTAACACTTTAATTTAAAAAGCTGTTCTAAAATGTAACTTTTGTTCTATAGCTTTAATAAATGTAAAAATATTTTTGGTTTTATATTTAATTGGCCTTACTATTTATTTATTTATTAGGCATACACTCATGCTCTTTAAGCTTCAATTAAAAAAAAAAAAAGTTAGCATTATTATTGGAGAAGTCAGAGTTTATTGAAGTCAACATTTCAATGGCTTGGAATTCCTGTAATCCACTGATTATTTTGTTACAGATACTTAAACAGACATTAATTGTTGAGCAGTGGGTCTCTGCACCGCGACTGCATTGATCTTGCTTAGACAGACCACACCACACACTGTAAAATAAACCCAGGTCAGGCAGTAATGTAAATCTGTAAATCCAATCACTCAATCATATGACAGCAGCACATAGAATTATGTAGATGCTTGTCAAGAGCTTCAGTTAATGTTCACATCAAACAACTCAGTGATTTGACTGTGGCATGGATGTTGGTGATAGATGGTGTGGTTTGAGTAATTCAAAAACTGCTCTCTTGGGATTGTCACAAACAACAGTTTACACAGAATGCTGCAAAAACAAAAAACCTCCGGTGAGCATCAGTTCTGTGGCTGGAAATGCCTTGTTGATGAGAGAGGTCAGAGGGGAATGGCCAGACTGGTTCAAGCTGAAAGGAAAGCTACGGTAACTCAAATAACCACCCATTACAACTGCAGTGAGTAGGAAAGCATCACAGACTACACAACACATCAATGAGGTGGATGAGCTACAACAGCAGAAGACCACATAGGGTCCCACTCCTGTCAGCCAAAACAGGAATCTTAAGGCTACAATGGGCACAGGTTCATTGAACCTGGGCAGTTGAAAATTGGATTGAAAATGCCACCCGGTCTGAATCCATGAACCCAACCTGCCTTGTGTCAACAGGGATTTAGGAGGACTACTGGTGATGGAGTAATGGTGTGTGGAGATTTTTATTTTTTGGCAAACACTGGACGAAAGTCCATTCCACAAAAATCTGAGACTGTTCTGAGAGCAAAGGAGGGTCCTACCCAGTATTCATATGGTGCCTAATAGTGGCCGGTGAGTGTATTTTGAAATACACTGCCCAGCCAAAAAAAAAGTCGCTGTTTAGATTTTAATAGGCAAATACAAAGAATGTGAAATGTGAAAGAATGGTTCAGAGAGCATAAAGAATCATTTTCACACATGAATTGGCACCTCTGAGTCCTGACCTTAACCTCAGTGAAAGTGTTTGGGATGTGCTGGAGGAGAAGATCTTGACCAAAAATTGATGCACCTCTTGATGGAAATAACATCACAACATTTTATTTCCATCAAGCGGTGCATTCATAGACTCTTATGTATTTGCCTATTAAAATCTAAACAGCGACTTTCTTTTGGCCAGGCAGTGTATAAAATAATGTATTGTGTACATTTATAAACAGCTTTCAGTTTTCAAAAGGTAATTGTATGGTACTGCATTAACTTATGGGCAAATATTCAGTAATATTGCTATGAAAAGCTAAAGTATCTTAATGCCCCTTAAGATTGGTGATGGAGTTGAAATTATGAGGAGAAGTCAATAAGGACTAGTTAAAAGGATTGGAATGCAGACTTTACAGGATTTTAGAGCCACACTAATCATCAAATGAGTTCCAGATTGCAGGATGGTAATAGTCATAACACTATTTGATGCATAAAGCAATTTGACAAACATATGAATCATGAAGAAGCAAAAACTGAGAATTGCAGTAAGGATAGCCATTGAAATTTACAGTGCACTTCAATCATGCACAGAGTATGGGCTGCACATTACAATAGCGGTAAGTGAACATTACACAAGAGAAAAGGCCATTAATATGTAATCAAATCCACGTAAAGGCATTTTGAGTCCATAAAACATTGGAAAATCAACATAATGGCCCTTATTCATCAAAGCTGCATAGAAACAATCATAGATTTAAGCACATAGAATGATGTATGAATCAATTCATGTGTTCAAGTGTTGTATGACATCAAAACAAACATTGATTTTAGCGCAATTGATGAATATGCTTAAAAAAAACAACATTTCAGTGAAGCCAAGGCAGAAGTGCTTGTATGCTGCAAATAAAGATATACATTTTTGGTATCCTAATAAATGCCATAAAAGCTACACAAAAAATGAAAACCTGAAATAAAATAAACTCTACACTTAACAGAGTATCAGAAAAGAAAGAATGGTCCAATGTTTTCGACTTTGTAATCCTTTGCAGGCCTATAGCTAAGCCATTACAGCAGTTTTCTTTTATTTTTTAAATAAAACTGTTTAAGGCCAAAATCAAGCAGAAAATGCAAATCCTGTTTAACTTCATTTGCAGGCATATGAACTATTTACAGATACATTTTTTTAATTTTAGCATTTAATTAATGTGAAATTATGATTATTAATGGTAATATTATATTATTATATTATATCTATTTTTATTATTATCCTAAAATCAATGCTGTTGATTTTCATTAGTTAACAGTTATTCAAGCATTTTCCAGGTTGTTAAAATGTTATGCTCAAATTGACATGCCCTTTGATCAGATAGTACAGGTATGCCAAAGATTAAACTGCTGAATATGAAAACTGTCGATGGAATTTGCATACCCTTATTTTACAATCAGATTTGACCGTATGCAACTTTAATGAATAAGGCCCAGTGTGTATATTTAGGAATAATATCAGCTCACACTGCAGTAAAAGGGAAGTTGGAAAGTTGACCTTGGCCTTATTGTACACAACACTAAAGTAAATGATCTCCCAAAGGCATTATTACGGAAGAAAAACACCCCTTCTGACATGATGTCAACTTTAGTTTATGCAAGATGGGTCTTCAAACAGACCATACACAGTATTAATTTGGAGCACATTGTGGGCTGTCAGAGACCTTGAGCAACCTTCCTTCAAATTATCGTTCTTTCTAAAGAAGCAAGAAGTAGAAGATTATACATTTGCATGCCCCAACTGTAGAGTAAAGTTCTGAATGGTTAAGGTTAAGGTGAGGGATGGGAATTTAATGATAATCTTTATTTATACAGCACTTTTTCATTTTGAATCAAAAGTGAAAGGAATATTAAAGGAATAAACCAACTATTTATAATAAAGCACATTAATGCAGTAGTTCTCAAAGTGGAGTCCCAGTGAAGCAGTGTTGGAAATCACAACCAACCATTATTATTATATTTATTATTGAGTTCTTATAGTTATTAGTCTGTTTGACTGGTCACTTAAATTGAAAGAGTTTAATCCAAACCTCAATAACTCAATAAGAATTAGACTATAAATAATGTCAACAATATCCTAATGTGTTCTGTCAGTGGAAAGTTCATAGGAAGCTCTTTGGCTCTAATAAGTAGAAACCCTTATAACCATGGGGATGGCTCTGCTGCCTACATGTCTAGTCCTTCTTGTTACTAATTTGTATGCCCAAGATACTCTTAAAATCTATTTCAAACAGGAAGGAAGCTTTTGAAGAAAAACTATTTCAGAAATTTGACCTTGCCATGAGCTTGACCCTGTTTGGATCAAATCCAAAATCTAATAAGTTCATCTGCTGGTTACAATGATAATTCCATATAAATCCTACAAAAAGTCAACCACTTGTTCTTGAGATATCACACTAATGAGAATCTTGGACGGATGCACGAACAACCCGAAAACATAATGCCTCATCCTAGTGGTGGAGGCATCCAAAATATTATTGCACACGTTTAAATAATGTTCATGAAATCAATCTATGCTGATGAGGTCTGTGTAATTTATTTTACAGTTCAAGGGGTCCCTGGCTACAAAACTTTTGAGAACTCTATGGCAATTTTCAGCTTGTTCTGCTGCAGTGCATAAGTGTTGTTAATCAAACTGAGTTTGCTTTTTGTAATTTTACAGAATTGCATTAAGTGCATTAGAACTGACTGACTAATTAAAAATAGATAATAATCACAATGTCTTCAGTTGAATGGATAAAAAGGGGTGTGCAATCGTATCCACAATGGGCCATACCTGATTCCACCTGATTAATCAGTTGATTTTGGCCTTTAAATGAATCTTGGGTGTGGCTCCTGCTTGTGTTGAACAAAAATCTGCAGCTACACCATAAAAAGTTTCTTTTTCATAGTTTTTTTTTTTTTTTTAAGTGCTAGCATTGGCACTTCAGCACCAGTCCAAATTGAAATACTGTTTCAATACTGTTTGAAAAACTGAAATACTGTTTTTTAATGAGCCCATAGAATTCACCACACTTTTCTTTTTTTCAAGAATAAAACAAAAAAAAAAGTCTTTTGAACTACTGATTACAATTTTCAGCAATCTGTGATGTAAAAACAATGCCAATAAACTATTTTTAAAATATAGTTTGGCACAGTTAACTCTTTTCACTACAAAAGTAGCTACATGCATGATTTATGTCAACATAAATTTATGATTTATGTTAGCTTTGCTAGTGACACTACTCCCCCACTACGGTAGCTAAGTTTAACACTGAAGTATTGTATAATGGTAACTTTGGCCTTATTATCTTTTAACATTTTTACATTTGAGAATTTGTCTCCTTTTTAAAGTGTCAACAATTTTATTAGCTTACAGCTAGTAAGCTAGGCAGCAAAATGGCCAGCTAGCAACATGATGATTAGCATATTTCTTATCTTGAATACGTTTGAATAAGTGCTAAGATGCAGTTTTAGAGATGTTACTTACAGCCTACATTTAAATGATAAACCAGCAACAATAAGTTAAACAAGCTTAGCGGTAACTTTTTGTTTCATAAAAGAGTATTCAATTTAAAGGGTTAGCACTCATAGCTTGAATTACCACATCGCTCATATGAAATCCACCAAAATCATTCTTACAAATCTGGCATGAATTCAGGTTGGATAAAGAAACGGCTCTGTCCTCATACAACTTCTGTCTGCTGCTTAGGGCCTGTGCTTACTTAAGGAGCAGAAATCAAACCTGCTAATTGGTATTTAATGGACAAGAGATGAGTTTTATTGACCTGTGCAGCACACATGGAGGCTAAAGGAAATCCCTCTGGATTCTTCTAAAGCACACTTTAGCTCAAGCTGACTTGGCTGAGCAGGGGATTGATCTGTGGGCTGAGGAAGAGATTGATCTATGGCTGAGGAGGATGTGCCAAGTGCTTAAAAGAAGCAGTGGCTGTCATGCATTTATAATCCGAACTAAATTGTAGATTCTTCAGCACATCCTACACCCTGTATTAAACTGATTTCTACTTTGAAAGAGGCAAAATGGAGTTCAAGACACTGAGCATCAGAGTCAGACTGCGGTGAGGTTCACAAGGGCCAAATCCTCCACCTCTGCCCTCGTTTCTCCCCCATATTTGTGGTTTATTCTCTATCGATCTGCACAATGGGGAAGCCACTTGGCCTTCAAGCTCTGGCTCTGTCATTATTCTTTTTAACTCTGGTTTAGATTCGCACTGGGGCATCAGGAGAGATTATTAAACGTGGAGATGTAGCTCTGTGGGCAGCTAATATCATGGGGTTTTCTAGAAGAAAATTGGAAGAAACGTAACACAACAGGGTTCTTATATAAATCTGGTATACTATTCAGAATAGACAGGTTTTATATGTAACCAGTCCTCTTGCTAACCAAGTATAGAAGAATCTCTTGGGTTTATCTAGTCCTTAATAAAATGTACTGTGGATTTATGATACTATATGTGCTGGTAACCGCATTTAAGTACACTATTTGGAATGAACAGATAATGTGTTTTAAGCAGATACAAACACAGACACAAATAGAAGGTACAATTAATATCTTTTAGAAAGTTTGTCTGAAAGGTTTACAGGGCATCTGGTTGAGACTAGAAGTATGCATCGGGACTGGGATCCTGCAGGATGGACCAAAAATTGTGTAAGTGGGAGGTTTTTCAGGTTTTTTTTAATACAATGTTGTTGGAAATTGAACCGACTAATTTTGTCAGCAAACATTGCAGGCGTGTACAAACAAAAATAAAAAGTGCACAAGTGCAATTAATAAAAGCAGTCCTGCTCACATCACTAGATGTGATTAAGGAACTGTCAGAGCCAGAATTCAAAAACCTTGCCGAAGTGCTGGCTTTTTTTTTTTTTTTTTACCTCTATGGATTTTCTTTCATCGTTTTTGGGGGCAAAAAACTGCCTACTTTGGGTTTGAATCCAATTATAGATTTGAGTAAATTGTTGCTTAGGGCCCCCAAATGTTGTAATTTTTGTCTCATTAACTGAGAATGAGGGAATGACAGTTTGTATCTGCTATAACATAAGTGATAACAAGAACTAACTTGTCTTGCAGACGTTCCTCAACATCAAATATAACTATAAATTGTTAAAAAGCAGAGGTGGTAATCCCCATTGTGGATTATTTTTGTATAATAGCATGCCCTGTTGTGTTTTTTTCCTTACATAACAAGCTGTACTGTAACCATCTATTGCAAAGTATAACATTACATTAATGGTAAACTTTGCAAATACTTCATGCTGTATACAACCGTGCCAAAATCTCTGTTTGATCTATGACATTTTGCATTACCAGACAAAAGAGCGTGGCCTTATTATATCTCTATGATGTGCCATTATAGTGAGTCTGGTAATCATGGACCATAACTTTTCATATGAAGAAATCCTTACGAGTGTATATATCCTCATAGCAAGATACAAATAAACAAAAATGGAAATTTAGGTGAAAATACTCATGGCAGCATTGTTCACTGAGTAGTTTTTGGTTGTAGCTAATTTTGCATTGGGTAGGCATTCATTTTATGCTATAACCTAAGGCTATGTTGAAACTATGTTGTTTGGTGCACCCATTAAATTTTTTAGTAGATCACAATCTCAAACATTTACGATGGAGATTAATTTCAACTAGTGCATCCGGCTGCTGTTCTTTATTTCTGGACAGAGCCAAGTAGTAAAGAGGAAATTCAGTGGGTGTATGAGAGCTCAGGTCAGTTTGACTGGACTGATGAAAACAGTTGAGCTGGCGCTAATTAGAAAGAAAGGCAGGCTGATTGGGCTCCAGAATTACATCAGTGACCTTTGGGATGTGCTTTGCTGATACATTAGCCATGGATGCTCATCAGCCAAACAGGAGCCTGACAAAATCTAATGAACAACATGCTCATTATATTTTTCAGTCAAAAACAGGCAGTGTGTGTACATGGTAGAGGGCATTGCAGGTACTGTATTAACTGATGCAGCACTTAGGTAGGAATCGGACATGCACTGAAAACTCTCAATACACCATTGTGTGTAATCTTCTGTGATGAAACAGTGTTTTCATTAATGTTTCATGGTCACATTAGCTCTGTCTTCCTCTGTTCTTATATATCTAACACAAACTGCAGGAATTCAAATAGATTTTGCTTAAGAGTCTTTTGCTCAACACCAACTTTTGTATTTTCCACGTATAAAGAAATGCATGAATAAATCCATGAATCCATTTAATAATTGATTATTTGTTGTTAGAGAATTAATTCATTTACTTTTCATAACCCTTTTAGCAATTCCCACCACTAATTCTGGAGAAGACTTTATAAGCAGCTTCAATGATATTATGATAGTATTGTTTTGAACAGAATTTTTTTTCCTGAAGTCTGCAGTGATGTTGATTTGATCCCTCAAATAACACTCTATATAGTAAAGTAACTTGATGGGCCAGCTCTTACTCTGGTGATGGAGATTCGACAGGAGTTCAAAAGGAACTGACAAGTGTGTGTTGAAAGCGGTACTAGAACAAGGCAAAACCAAAGTCAGACACAAGACAAAAACAAGGTCAACCTACCAGTTATGGGTGCATAATTATGGTGCACATAAAGTTTCTAAATTAAATCATGTTTGTTTTTATCCAATTTTAATAAACCTTTAATTGAAGTGTCTCGACGGCACAAACACAGCAGGCCCACAGGTCCACTGGGGTTTACATTTACATTAGTTTATTAGGAGGTGTCTGAGTGACTATTAATATCACACACACGCACAAACACACACCATATTAATTCAGTTATGCTCTGTATCATCATGCTCTTCCTTGTTGTCCTTGTTATTACGGCAAACATTATCATATTTAGGTTAAGATATACATATTCAATCAAGTTCTTAATTTCATTTAACTTTTTTCCACAGCATGATTTACTGACACTTTACTGACACAATAAGAGCATTGCAAGAATGAAGAATGTACTGTGTAGATTTACTTGCTAATACAAGAACCATTCTCAACTGCTCTTACCTAACCAAGCGTCGAAGATCCTCAGTGCTGTAAATAAATCAGGCACATCTATTTCAGTCTGCTGGCTCATTCTTTTATTGATGGCAGTCATCGATTGGCACTGCTGAAGTGCACATACTTAAACTACCATCCATAAAATTAAGATTTTATTGCTGTTAAGGGATGAAGGAATAACATTACGAGTAAACTTCTGGGTTATGAGCGTAGAAAATTCTCTGGTGAGAAGAGCATGCCCCTGATGAGTGTTATAACATGGTCAAAAGGCTAAGCATTTGCAAATTAATTTGTCTATTGTGTTCTATTTGTGTTCTATAATTTTAATATTCAGAATAATTCAGTGTGATGCATGTTTTGCAATTGTTTGGAAAAGAAAAGATAATAGATAGAAAAGTTCTGTATGAGTATTAGAATACAAGTGACTTTGACATGATAAATGTGACACTGGCATAAATTCTGGTATAGTTGCTACAGTGTAAAGTAAGGAAATGATTAGAAGAAATGAATGAACTTTGAATCAGCCATGTGCTGTTCATAGCTTTCTGATAAAAAGCTTTTCCAGTTCAATTTCAATTTGCTGATGTCATTGGGCTACATTCAGTGTTGGTGACTTAACTCGGCAACTTAAGCTCAAAAGTTATGTCAACATTTACGTTGGAAGGGCTCAAAAAAAAAAATTGCCCTATCAATCAGCGATTGAAAGTTTGAATCTTGACAGGATCTTGATCCTGAGAGTCCAAGAAAGCAAAATTGGCTGTGCTCTCTGGGTGGGAGGTGTGGCATACTCTCTTTCTCCTATGAATCACTGCGACACTAGCCAATCATGGGTGTTTCTGAGAGCCCATACAAATGGAAAAGGGGTGGATAATGCTTTCTTCCAAGTGTGTTATGCCATCCCCTGACACAGCATTAGGAGGGAAAGAGGAGGAAGCACATGTTAGCCCTCTCGCTCCTGGCTTGGTATGATAGGGGAGAGCTGGCTGGTGGGAAGGAACTGGCCAAGACTTAATTGGGGGATAATTTACATTGGAAAAATTCTCTGTATTCAGAGTCGTACTTTTCAGGTGCTTAACTTGAAATTCTTGAAATTTGAAATTAAGTTAAGAATCAATGTGCAATGTAATATTTGATGCCAATGCTTTGAATCTCCTCTATGTGCATCACATTAAAAATGGCCTGAACAGGGATGATTATTTAATTCATATTTTACCACAGATCTGTTGAATTCCTTAATCAGATTGGTCGTAAGGTGTTGATTAATTGTCTATAACTGCAGCTCTAACAGTTGGGCCAGCTACAAGGCAAATCACAAGTTTATATTAATGATATCATTCTAATACATTATCATTTCTATAGTAACAGCTAATTCACAGGGATTTATATGGTGGATGCTCCACATAATTTAAGCCTACTAATAAACATATTTTTAAAAAGATGTTGTTATTTAATAATGAAAAGCATACACAATTTGAGTAGACACTTTCTGTATAATAGTTTTTTTGTAAGGAGATGTTTATTTGACAGTTATAAAACAAGACAAATACGTGTTCCTATAGGTTTTCTGCCATGGAGAACTGCCATGAAACGTTGCGGTTTCTTAGTTATTAACTGTAACATTAACACTAACATTAACTGTAAATGAATAAAATAGTATGTTGTGCTTCTTTAACAAATAAAAATTATAACCATTGGCAAATTACTGTAGTATGAGAGCACTTTGGGGTGTGCTGTTGTTGGAAAATAATAAACTCCACTTTGCATCAGGACACACCACATCATACCACTCATATCTATATATTTAATATTGCCCTCAAATGTACAACCAAATGTCAGAGAGTGACACTGGACTTAATACTGCTCATCGGAATCACATCCTACTGAGACACACAAACTCCAGTCCATTTGAGACAAAGAAATCTGCCCCAATAGCACCCAGTCAAAGTCTTAAAGTTAAATCTGAGATTTTGAATACGAGCATGCACAATATTTAGGTATTACTTCCTCACTGTTTGCACTTATGTCAACTCTGAATACGGCCCATTTTCTTCATAACTGTCATTTGAAACTCGGGTACACATCCCATCTCTATATCACAAATGATCCATTCAAGAGAGGAAGAAAAAAATCAATGTGTAAGCCTTTGAGATGGATATTCACCGTCTAAAAGCATCTGCGGTGTGACAATTGGGAGAATAATACATTTCTTAAAGCTATCAAAATCCAATCTGACAGCATTCTGTTTCCGAAGTGCATCTGCAATGAATCACGCATGAAAACTTGAAAAGAGTAACAACTAACAGAGCATTGTGATAGAGCATTCACATTATTTTAAATTAGAGCTCTGTGTCGTCTGAAGTGAACCGCTGTGGTCAAAGTGGCAAGACATATTTCCTTGATGAGAAATTAATGTTCAGATTAATTTTCCTCCATAACACATGAGAATGATGCTGATACTCCTCTAACACATATTACATACTAATTTCTGATTTAGCCAAGCAGCATGTTTACTGTTCTGTCTTTTCAAATAATATGTAAAAGCAAAAAACCAAAGTCACTTAAAGACATACATTATATTTAAAATCACCCATTTCACCATGAATCAGACCTATTCCCAAAAATAACAAAAATTCTGGCCAGAAGGGCATCATTGTATACTGGTATCAGAATATGCCTCAAAACAATATTTGCTATTTTAGAAAGGTGTGTTATTTTGGTTAAGCCCAGGGATAGCATTGACGCTTCACAGCTCCAGGGTTCCTGGTTCAAACCTGAACTTGGGTTACTGTCTGTGCCTGTGTCTGCATGGGTTTCTTCCAGGTTCTCCAGTTTTCCCCCACCTCCCAAAAACACGAGGGTAGGTGGACTGGTTACACTAAAATGCTTCTAGGTGTGTGTATGTTGCCCTGGGATAGACTGGTGTTCCATCCAGCATGTATTCCTGCCTCACACCCTCTGTTCCTTGGATATTCTCTGGATTCAGCATGACCCTGAGAACCATAAAATGGTTACTGAAGATTAACTAAGGAATGAAATTCCCTAGAAGCACAGCAAATTTCACTGGCTGGTTTGTATCTGGAAAAAACACAAATAATATTTTCCAAGGTTTCCTATGTTTTCCACTTCACTTCTGATGTGCAGAAACCTTTTCACAGTGCTTCCCTTGTGCACTTTACACTGCTGTCAGTCGGTCCAGCTCCTGCCACTGTAGATTGCTGACTCCCATTGAAAATAAATGATTTCTGGCCACTTTGTCATGTTGCTGTCAGTAGTAACTTGTAGTACAAAAGACCTGGAGAGGAAATATTACACTTCAACAAGTGATAACACTGATATTATTCTCCAAAAGGTGTCCAAAGTGTGACATTTACCATTATGTCCTTACCAAAGTGTGACATTTAGCATTATCTGTAAAAGTCTTTCTCTTGAGAGAGTATGTGAAGTGAAATAAATATTTTTATTCTAACAACATCAAAAGAAAACTTTTGAAAAAAGGTTTCAATCAAAAAGCATTTGTAATTAGATCTGTTGTAAAGATATTGTGATAGCTATCATTTAAAAAAAAGTACCCAGGATCCTAAGTGGCACAACTTTAAAATGTGGCCAGGAGCCAAGGGAGCAAACTTGGATCTGCTCTCAAACTAGTAGCCTGGGAGGGATGGCATAGTCTGTCTCCCCTGTCAAAACTAGCTACACTAGCCGACTGTAGGCATCTGTGAGTTCATGTTTGCAGAAGAGGGCAGATAATACTTTCCTCTGTGTGCTACACCGTCCTGTGATGCAGCATGAGCAGCATTTTAAAAAAGACACGTTAGCCTTCACCCTCCCTGGTTGGGGCTGTTGTATGATAGGTGAGAGCTGGCTGGTAGGTGGAAATTGGCAACTGACCAATTTGGAGAGAAAATGGGAAAAATGGTAAGCAGACACTCTTTAATTTTTAACAGCATACGTGGGTTGGCCAAAAATAGCCTACATGCAACAAATGCTTGTGTGGAATTGAAAGTGGCCCAGCTGTTAACATATGGTCTCATCCAGGCTAAACTGTGCCTGTTTCTGGCAGATTTTGATGAGATCGTTGCTGTCATTTCATGGTGATATATGAGCCAGATAAAGTGTAGGCCATCACCGGGCCATTCCTAATTTGGTCTCAGGATTAAATCAGTTGGTTTTTGGTCACAATTGAGAAACAGATGGTCTTTTACAATGTGCACATCATAATCATGCACTACATCATCCATTACCATTACATTGCTATTTTATTTGATCCACTGCAGTAGATACTTCAGTAAAAAATGTATAGATGGTGTAAAACATGCAAAAATGAAAAAAGAATAGTACACAGAGTTTCCGGAGAAACATCAGGTTTCAGATGGACATGATTCATTAGCTGTGCAAGCAAAGCACTTCTGAGGAAAAAAGGCACAGCTGATGAAGGTCATCCATCTGAAACTGCCTGTTTCTCAGGAAACTTTGTGTTCTGTTCTGCAAGTTACCTCATCCATCTTATCTATTAGAGTAAAAATCTTTTTCAGCGTCCGAGTCATGTGAGTCTGTACATCTAGTCTATTCATTTGTTCAGTACTTCCATTTGGCCCAAATTGATGTCCATCTTGATCACTTCTACAGCTAATGTTTTAATAAGTATCCTGATTCTTTCAGACATCTCCCACCTTGAGTGATGTATATACTGCTAATAGTCATTACTAATTTGTGTTATTTTATAATATGCCAATGCTGTAAGTCTTAAAAAAGAATTTCTTTTCAAATCCCACCACACATTTTATAATAGCTTACTCTAGTCTGCTGCTCTTGGATCACTTTGTCTGGGATTTTATGCTTCTTGTTTAGTGATTCTTTCATTCAGCCTGTGAGTTGCAAAGATTATGATCAAGACTTGTTCAGACATTCAGTCAGTTTTCCCACCTGATGACAGGCTCCTGTAAATCTATTTGCTTATGCTTTTATCCTGACAGCAAATGAGTAATGACCCAATATCGGTCCATTTACCATTTCATCCAGGCCACATACTGCAAAATCAGGATGCTAGAGCACACATACAACTCAACCTTGATTAGCTGTACCTCAGGCACGGTATGGAAAAAAAAGCTTACATCTAGGTCACTTTTGCACCAAAATTAAAAAGCTGCACATGTTGCATTTGGGCTATTTTTGTTACAGATTCCAAATAAAAAAAAGATTTGTGGCTGCTTACATTTGGGCTATTCCCATAAGTGCTATATGTGCCTAAATGCAGCTATATTTGGCCTGGATTCCTCTGCTATTTGCAAGTCAGTCAGTCAGTCCTAGGTTGTCCAGTCCAAATTAAAAAAAAAAAAATGCTTTCAGGGAATGAACGGAACAAGTCAGTGCACATCTTGATTCAGAGATGATCTCATCCAATTCAGTAATGTAGAACAAATGAACTAACCCACCCACCAGTTAAGGGAGCAGTTAAGATTCTTACTAACTGTTGAGTTGTGAATTATTTTGTGACTTTATTTTTGATAACATTTTCTACCAAATTAATACTCACTATCCATAATGATTAAACTCTTTTTTTTTTTTTTAATTTTCTGTTACATCCTAAATTCCATGTAAACAGTCTTATTTTGGTGCTGTTATTCACACTGTGTTTTTGCTGCATGCTCCAGTTATGCTGGTTTGCTGTTCAGCATTGAAAATGAATGATCTCATCTATCTTCCGCTTTCAGCTGGCCGTCGTGGTAATGGAGGCCCAAGGTGGTGCGTGTTTGGCCTCCCGATCTGTTTTCATTTGGGTGGCATTTTATTCTGTAAAAGATGTATTTCCCTTCAGTGCCATGCAAGTATCAAATGACAAGTGTGAAGAAAATGAGGACAAATATTTAGCAACAAAAAGAGAGACTGAAAAACCCTGTTTACATGAAAAAAAACACTCTACCACCAATTTGGTAACACATGGCTACACTCAGCCTGATTCATTCCTTCTGGTAATTTTCTTGCTTTCCTCTGAAGCAGCTATGAAAATGCACTTATTTGAAAGGTGTTTTATCATAGTTTGCTGCACTTTCACCATTACAATACAAATATCAGCTGAAGAATGAGCAGGATGAGGAATCAGAAATGTACAATGAAGTCACTGCTTAAATTAATCATTTCATTTCGTAATTGACATTGCTTTCCAGATTTAGTCACAAAAGCATTATTAATATGAATGCTTCAATTAATCTCATTTTGCCCTTTTTTTTAAATCTGTGTATATCCTCATGAGAACCCCAGCCCTCAAATAAAAATGTCACATTTTACTTTGTGTATATGTACATATATCCTTATGAGACCACCAAACTAGATATTTGGTAAGATATTGCAATGCATGCAACACCATATTCAGCTTTCAAGACAGTATATAACCAGATGTTTCTGGTGTTTTTAGTACTTACGGTGCCTTGCATTTGTTTAGCTCAATTTCTCGAAAAGTCAAGTCAAGTCAAGTCAAGTCAAGTGGAGTTTATTGTCATTTCAGCCATATACAAGTACATAGTGAAACGAA
>CM075024.1:12642085-12656673 GCA_037576675.1 Pangasius sanitwongsei
ACAGAGTGACCACTCTCCGCTGAACATCGGCGGCTCCTCCGTGGAGATCGTCAAGAGCACCAAGTTTCTTGGTGTTCTCCTGGCGGAGAACCTCACCTGGTCGCTCACCTGTTGCCTTGTTACTAGTTCTTACCTAGTAGTAGTTCCTAGAGATATAGTCAGGACCACCATTGTCAAGTCCAAGACCAGGACTAGCCAAGATAGAATCAAGACTCATAGGAGGGTCAAGGCCAAGTCAAGGTCAAGTTCAAATGAAAGAGAGACCAAATAAAGATTGAGACAGAAAACCATCCTTTTCAAGTCCAAACATTTACTTTGACTGATTGGCTTCATTTTTGCATTGTGCCAAAGATTAGGCTATGATTTCTAGAAACTAGTTTCTTCTAAAACTTTTACGCATGCAGAAAGACAGCACAACCATAGCGAGACCACTGCTCAAGGCCGAGACAAGTCCGAGTACAAAATGCTAATATGTCTGAGACAAATCCAAGTCGATGCAGAAAATTTCTCGAAACTAGACTTAAGTCCTGAAGCCCTAGTAGAATGGATCTGCCACATGTTAAACTTGTCTGACCCCCACTATAATCTATCACCCTGTCCCAAACAGTGCACCCTTGCATGCATATGGTGTCCCATTTCTCGTTTTGGAGTTCAATAAGCTCTTAATTCACCCTTTTAGCTTAGTTTGCATCAATGTAAACTGAACAGCACTCCCCTAGAAATAATTCCCTTTGAGATTGGCTAGAATTGATCATAGAGGATGGGTTTTATTAGAGCAACATGCAACATCAATGAAGAGAGATATTTTAATGACATCTTTAATGATTTAAAGATATTTTACTAAAAACAAAAAACAAAACCTGAAACCAAATATGAATACATTATTTGTATTAAACAGATAACGTATTCTAAACAGATAGGAGAATAGGAGGCATGATATGAATTTTTTTTTTTAGAAAGCTTGCAGAATACAGATACAGTATATTTGGAGTACTAAACAGATACAGATAGTGCCATTGTGTTACACCCTACAAAAAGCAAAACAAAACAAAACAAAACAAACAAACAAAAACAAAACAAAACATACAACCCTTAATTAAAGCAATTGAGATAAATTAATAATGAACCTAATTCATCTATAGTGTTCATCAATTGATCTAGAGCAGCTGCTTAGGCTATGAGGTGATTATCAAGGGTCTAACAAAATATCTCTGAGGTTCAGTCAACTTCAAATGGACACAAATAAAAGATTGTAAAAATAAAGAGACAATCAGATAATGACAGCACTGTATTCCAAATGCTCAGATTTTTACTCATGAACCCTTGATGTCTTGGTCAGCATTTATGTTGAATGCAGACTGCAGGGCTAAAGGTGCTATTTAATATGAAGAGACAGGGTTATATCATCCTGCGTGTGGCTCCCCTGGGTTACAGCCCTTTACAGCCAGTGTTAACTTGTGAGAGAAAAGTTTTCCCAGACAGAATCTAGATGCTGAACATTACATATCTGAGGCTATAGACATATCTCTTAGGTAACTCCAGAGACACTAACTTTTTATCAGTAGTATTGATTCTTGTGATGCCTATGGGCCAAAGCCAGCCTTTATTTCGCTTTATTTATTGATTGTATTTGTTATGTTTTTAGATTTATTTCTCGAACTTCAACCTCTGTGGTTTGTTTAGCTTCTCTTCAGTGTGACCTTACACATTCATAAGAAATCACCAAAGCTCAGGTGTGTTGGTAGGACAGGTTGTGTTAGTGCCCATAACCTTAAATCTGCCGTACGTAACCTTTTGTGTTAAAAATGAAAGATCACTGAGTAAACACACAACTCTAGTGGCTCTAGTGTTTTTCTGATGTTCATTATTCAGTCTTTGGTTTTAACATCCAAAAATGTTGCTTTAATGGTTATGTTGTAGGTGTGGTGATGAATTAGGTCTATAATATTTAGTGCTTCTGATGAAGCTCTGATGAAGCTCTTCCCTCTCTGGTTATGTTTGAGCATATAAACAGGTGAAAATAATAATACAAAAACAGATTAACAGTATAGATATGCTAAGTAACTTCAATTTTACTTGTATAGACTGTTACAAAGCAGCTTTACAGAAATCTGGATCTAAATTTAGTTCCCTATTGAGCAAGCTTGCATTATTTTGTCAAATTCTTATTTTATAAACTGTTACTCAAACATTACTTTTCATGTACCATTTTAAGATCAAATTTGTGTGTACATTTTTAATAAATGAGGCCCCTGTTTTCTCTGTTGATATGGAATATTTCATCCTGTCTTGGACCATGTGGGGACACACACTTTGGAACCATAAATTTACTCCAAAATAAACTCTATTAGTGTGTATAAATTATGGTTTATATTCATACAGCAATGTCAGATATTTATGAGCTTTCCCTGCAGCTGATGCCAAATCTTGACTAAAATCTTAAAAACTTTGACCGTGGCTATGATGCATGACTAAAAGCCACCAATGGGAGGATGGCAGAATGATGCAAAAATCATGGGACAGTTACAAATACAGTAATGTTGATTTGTGAAAAATATATGTTTGATTAATTAATAGGCCTACCTGCCTGGCCTCTCGTACAATGAGTAACAATACAGTGGGAAAAAACATCCTTATCACACCAAGCTCAAGAATGGACGTTCCATGTTGTCCTCAGTTACCCAGCCATGAATGGCTCCAATCACTACTCTTTTGCCTTTTAAAATGTGTCTTCTCTAGGCATAATATTGCCACTATTAAACCAATAGTTTAGGCTCGTTTCTGTTTATCATGATGTAAGCAGAAGTAGTAGTAATTATGTTTAATGGCATGTCTATTATTAGAGGATTTTCATCCTTTATATGACATGAAGAACACAGGTTATCGCACAGGCCAAGATTTTATTAGGATAATCTCTTATAGTGTGACATGTAACAGTCTTAAAAGACTGCTGAAATCACACAGTGTAAAACTGGCTTTAGTCACCAGAAGGTTGTCAGTTCATGTTAAGGGAATGGTTAGATGAAAATAAAATATACACAGTGTTATTGCATTTGTCAAGACATGTTTGATGTCTAAGGTTTTTCTTCAGTTGTTCACTTGACTTATGGGGCTAACGTAGATAACTAGTAATTAAAAACATACCCAGAATTTTCAATATAATTGCTTAAAAAGCCTATAATAATTAGTTTATATAATCATCTTTTTAATTGATTAATTTAGTAAAAGCCCTGTGATGGACTGGTATCCCATTAAGGGTGTAATACTGCCTCTTACTGAAGATGAATGAATGAATGAATGAATGAATGATTTTGTAAAATAGCAGAGATTTGATTACCATTCAGGTTCTGCTCCAGCAATACTGCATGTGTGAAATACTTCAGTAAATCAGGACCTAATAGGGTGAGAAAACCAAGGCTTTGAAAAAAGCAAGACCATCTTTGATTATTATATTATATGATTATGCTATGAACATACAGTATTTTGCTTAATTGTACTACACTTACTGTGAATATTCAGTTTAACTTTGCATGAAAAGTCAGTTTTGATATATAAAAATCTGATGCCTGTGCACACTACCATGCCAAGCCTAGAGCTAGAATCTCCAATTTCCTACTAATTATCATCCTCACTGATAGATGTGTGTGCTTAAATGTCCTGTAAAGTTTTCTAAGGTTAGGCTGTGTTTACCATCACCAACCGCCATGTTGACAAAGCCTCACTTAATGATGATGATGATTAATGAATGCAGAGAAACTTAGTGGCCTTTCAAGTGCCCTTAATGATATCGAGGCCGTAGCCTATAGTTTTTCTATCTTATAGCGCTTTAATGAATGCAGATTGAAGTCATTTGTCAAAGTGGACATTTGATGGGAGAATATTAACAATGTGGCTGGGGATTCTTCTGACCTTCATTTACAAAATGCTGGAGGATTAATGGATAAAACTAGGCAAAACAGCCCAATTCAAAAACACCAGGATGCTTTCTTTTTAAGCTTTGCAGAATTATAGTACAGCATTTGATTGCTGGAAATCAATAGCTCATCTGGTATCTCATTAAAAGCATAATGGAAGGTTAAAAAGGAAACGTTTATCCATATCGGTTCCTGTCTTGCATATAGGTTTAGATTAATCTTATAATCTACCCAGAGAGAAAGTGGTGGAAAATGAGAATTGATTTTAGGAGGCAAAACGTCCAGCAAGAGCTAAAAATTTTGTGATTATTTGCATTCACAGCAGGACTTAAAGGGTTCAGTGAAGTTACTGATATTACTATTACAATATATCACTGTATAATCGCATTTCTAAGGTACAATGTTGACTGTAACTGATTTTTCCTTCTACACAGATATAATGCACCAGTTCACACAGTTAGAGTTTCTATACCATTATCTATACCAGGGATGTAAATCATACGGCCCAGCCTGATAATTTAAAATCTGTGCTCTTAGTAAAAATTGTCATGTGGCCCGTAATTGACCTGAAGGTTTATTCTACTAGGGGGCAAAATAGTGCAAAATAGGAAAAGTAGAAGTTCTTACATTCATTCATTTTCAGTAACCACTTTATCCTGTTCAAGGCTGCTGTGGACAAGGTGGCTATATACCCTTGATAGGATGCCATTTCACCACAGGGTACCATGCACACACACATTCACACCTAGGGGCAATTTAGAGCAGCCAAACAACCTACCGGCATGTTTTTAAGATGTGGGAGGAAACTAGAGAACCCAGAGGAAACCTATACTGACACACAGATAGTAACCCGAGCTCATGATTGGATCAGAGACCCAGGATTTGTGAGATGGCAATGCTACCCACTGCACCACCGTGCCACACAAAAGTGGAAGTGTGTGATTTTATTTATTTCTATGGCGTTTATGCTTCATGTGACTGAGTGGGGTGAGACAAATATGATTCTTGAGCTGGTCTTGAAGAAATATGATTACAAGAATGCTTGAATTGGCCTTTTGTTTTTCACATAAAAATATAAATTCAAATCACACACCCCACATTTTATATGCTGTGAACTGTATTCAGTGCTGGATGCTTGTGTAAGGCCCTTAACTCTCAAGCACTCAGCTCTGTGTTTACATTTGATTCTGTCTGTTTTATTAGTCATCATCTTATCTGCCAAATGAATACATCTATAATGTGGCAGCTTTGTTCCCCCAAATGCTACCAGTCTGCATGTTTGCTGAAGAAAAGCCGGGAAAAGAAAAACAAGTAAAGGAAAAAAAGACTCACGACTCCTCAGCAACAATTAACAGGTGCATTAATATTGCAGTGTTAAGATGTACCTTACACAATAATGAGTTTTTGGAATGTGTTTGTATCATGAGTTGAGCCAGATGCTGGATCATTAAGCTCCATCTTTCTTCTGTTATAGGTAAGCTCCTCTGTGAGCACCAGTCCCTGTTGTAATACGTCCAGATTCAGAGTGCGACCATTAATCAAGGCAAAGCATAGGGGAGGCTTGCTGACTGCAAATGCTTTTAAAACAACAACAACAACAACAACAACAATGACAACAACAACAGATGTATCTCACATTTCAGCATAACAGGATTTCTGCAAGATCGAGGATGTGATGGAGCTGCCAAAGCCCATCAATTGATTGCCCATCAATTTTTTTTAACCTGCTGAAGGTCTTTAAAGGTATAAAATGAGAATGTGAGTTGATTCTGCACATATGTTTTTATAGCATATTTCTTTTTAAGTTTGATCATCAGTGAAAGGCTTCAGGAAAACATCTGACCTGCATAAGCAACAAATCTTAGTGCTTCAAATCTTACTGCTGCAGTATGTGTGGCGACCAGGGAAAACCCTTCACGTTTTCTACTATATGAAGTTCTGAAAACTACAGACTTTCCCAAACTGAAATACGCTTCTCTTTTGCCTCTATCTGACTGCAGTGCATCACAGACCTTTAGACAGCCAGTATCTGATAACAAACTCAATTGATCATGCTTATGTCCATTTCACTATGGCATGTACTTGATCAAAGTATGATATTCACTATGTGAGGAAATCAGCTAGCAAGGTTTAAGGCATCATTAGGTATATTCATACCAGTACCACAGGCTCCTTACCCAACATGATCTTTGCAGGAACATAGCCTAGGTCAGAATAAAATGTAAAGAAAACATTTCCATATTAATTTGGTAAAACACTGTATATTAATAGTTATCCAAAACCCATTTTCCCCATCTTTTTTTGGCTGTTTGGTGATAATAAACCATAGCAACATAATACATGTTTTCCATTATATAATAAATCAGTTACTGTAACAGCATACAAGTATAGTCAAGTGTCCATTGACTTCATGCTTAAAAAGATACAAAATAAAATAAAAGATAAAATGAAAATACCTTACGTTCAATGTTTGCAAATCAGTATAAAATGTTAAAAAAAATTTTTTTTTCATATATATATATACACTCACTGTCCTCTTTAATTGGAACACCTGTACCCCTGCTCATTTATGCAGTTATCCAATCAGCCAATAATGTGGCAGCAGCACCATGCATAAGACAGGCAGAGCTACAATAGCAGAAGACCACATTGGGTTCCACTCCTGTGAGCCAACAACAAAAATCTGAGGCTATCATGGGCACAGCTCACTGAAACAGGACAGAGGAAAAAATGGAAAAAGACACGGTGATTTTTTTTTTCTTCTAATATTCAGATTCCTGTTCTTGGCTGACAGGAGTGGAACCCAATGTGGTTTTCTGCTGTTGTAGCCTATCCACCTTAAGGTTTTATGTTTTGTGCATGCTGAGATGCTTTTTTCTGCTCACCACGGTTGTAAAGAGTGATTATATGAGTTACTATATCCTTCCTGGCAGCTCGAAGCAGTCTGACCATTTTCCTCTGACCTCTTTTATCAACAAGCCATTTCCAAACATAGAACTTTCCCACACTCAATCTTTTTTGTTTTTCACACCATTTTGTATAAACTCTAGAGAGTGTTGTGTGTGAAAATTCCAGGAGGTCAGCAGTTTCTGAAATACTCAAACCATCTCATCTGGCACCAACAAAAATGGACACAGTTAAAATCACAGGGATCACACTTTTTGCCCATTCTGATGTTTGATGTGAACAAATCTGGGTTTTCAGTGGACATTCACAGACTTTTTACAAACCTGGAACCCAACTAAACATGAACCTGAAAATCTGCTTTGATTTGGCTGTATTTTGGGTAATTGTTATGTTGGAAGGTGAATAGTTGCTACAATCTGAGGTCCTGAGTGCTTCTGAGCAGGTTTTTCCTAAAATATGTCTCTGTTCTTTGACCCATTCATCTTTTACTCAATCATGGCAAGCCTTCCAGTTACTGCTGCTGAAAAACATACCCACAGTATGATGAAATTGGTTTCTTCCTGATGTAATGCTTGGCATTTAGCCCAAAGAGTTCAATATTTTTTCATTAGACCATAGCATCTAGCATCTAGATGGCCTTAGACCACTTTTCGAGCACTTCTAGAGCACTTTTAGAGTCCTTTGGGTACATGTTGTCCTTTTACTGAGAAATGCCTTTTGTCATTGATGGTTGTCTTTCTGGCAGGTTCTCCTTTATTCACACAGGACCTCTCAGTTTCTGTCAGAGTGACTTTCTGGTTCTTGGTTAATTTTTCTTCCTTTTTCCCCTGTTTGTTCAGTTTGGATAGACAGCTAGCTTTACGAAGAGCATCAGTGATTCAGAACTTCCATTTAAGAATGATGGAAGCCACTGTGTACTTCAAGACTTTCAAAACTGCACAAATGTCTTTGTGTCATAAAATAAATCTTTGTCTTAACACCATCCTGTCTTAGAGGTCTTACAGAAAATTCTTCAACATCATGGCTCATTTTTTGCTCTGCCATGCACTGTTAGCTTTTGGGGTTTATTTAGACAGATGTGTGCCTTTCCAAATCTAAATAACTGAATTTAACAAATCAACTATGATCAAGTTCAAGAAACATTTCCAAATGATTAATGGAAATCAATCTCAATTGCCATAGCAAAAGGTTGTTAACAACTACCATCTGATATTGAGTCAGTACACTCCTATTAAATTACCTACAGATTTTACTAAAAAAGCAAACATTATTTTGGCCTTATTCTGGTGAAGACTGATCAAATCTTGCTTGAAAAATACTCTTAAAAATCTAATATACAACAATTTTGTCTTATTTGTTCTCACACTTTCAACAAAATGTCACTTCATGTTTCACACTAAGCTGGTATGTTTTATACCCCACAGCCTGAGGGTGATGAAAACAGCACTGAATTAAGTCATGTCTGGAAAAGACAAAGGATCTTTGACACCCTGAGTGAACTGATATTGTGACATGATCATGCCAGCGGCAGCATAACACTCTGTTTTGCTCGACTCCAACATTTTCGTGACAGGTAAATCTCGCCGTTTCCAGAAAGGCAATTATCTCTATGAATGAAGCAATAAATGACTGGCATCAGTGCACAATGAAGATGAGCTCAGCGAAACTCTGGCTGGAAATGGGATACTTTTTCTATTTCCTTCATTGTGTTTTGTGCACCAGTGGCTTTCTGATTCACTTTTCTATCTAAAGGAATGTGATTCACACTCTTCCCCAAGGCCTTATGAATGAACTCTATATATGTATAATTCAATTCGGAACAATACATTAAATACATCACACAGTCAGATTATGTGGCCTTTCTCAAAAGTGGTTTCAGCTGCAACAAGAAATAATTTACGATGGTCATATTTTGATGTTTTCAGCAGAATGGACTACATAAGCGGATTTAGATACAAAGGTTTTTAATCATCCAGGCCATTTTCACATGTCAGGTAACTTTTATTCAAAGATAAAACTAAAGCTGAGACAGTTAAGGCCTTGCTTGGTGCAATGGTAGTCATGGGATTTTACAGATTAACACCATTCTGCACTTTAAAACAGAATGTTAACGGCTAAGATACCATTGCTAGCACCTCTGTAACAGTCAAGTATGCTGAAAACTTCTAGTCACCTGAGGACCAACAACCTTCAGATTATGAGATTGACATGCTACATACTATGCTAACAAGACCACATTCCTGAAGACCAAATCTTGCTCAATATCCAGTGGGATTTGTATTAACCTTCCAGGCACTAGCACAAAACCTTAAATACTGGGCTAAAGCTGTGTCTAATTAAACATCCTGGATGGACTCAAATGCACAATCCTTGGCTTAAGCTAAGAATGCCTAGTGGCTAGATGTCTTAGGTAGTCTAATCATCTGAGGAATGGTGAACTATTCCTCAGCATTACATGCAAAGATCTAAATTAATTTACTCCATTTGCAAGTTCAGAATAATGTGCTTACACATTGACCCTGAACTCTGTTGAGAAATCAACATTTATCTCAGATGTGTTAGTAAATGACAGAGAAAAGATTCTATGAGTTAAATTCTGACAATTATACTCTCCATCAACTGAACATTGACAGCATATTGGTGCAGGTGGTAACATCGTTACCTCATAGATCCAGGGTCCCTGGCTCGATCTTGAGCTCAGGTTAATATCTGTGTGGAGTTTTTTCCCCCTTATTTTCCCAGTGTCACTTTGGGCTTCTTCAAGGTTCCCTGGCTTATTCCCACCTCCCTAATACATGCTGGTAAGTGCATTGGAAAATGGTTCCTGTGACATAGTTCCTTTGATGTAGTTCCTGTTTTTTGAATCATTTGCCGGGAGTTTCTTGCTTGTGTTTGCATTGAAACTATATATAAATCATTTCTATGCTTTCATTTTCATTTGTTCTATTTTACAGCCTCTTCATTTTCTCTTTTTTGATATTTTATGTAAAGACATCCATGTCAGATCTGCCTAAAATCATCACCAGAAAACTATGACTAAGGTATGTTTAACATCTAACATGACAAACATTGAGCTTGTTCAGTGTGTTGAGTGAAGGATGTTTAGTAATCCTTCTTCTGCCATTAGTAATAGCTTTATTACTGCTCCGGGCTATCAGAGAGGTGAAGCGCAGCTATGTAGAAAGAATCTAAGGTCACTTCATGAACACAAAGGACAAAAGGCGTTTGTGGCAAGGCATTCCGCCCATCACAGACTACAAAGGTACACCACTTGTCTGTGATGGTGACATCTTGCTCCCAGACGCACAGAACAATTTCTATGCAATAACAATTTCTATCCGAAGCACAGAACAACATGTCAGTGGGGAAGACCACCCCAACTCCCACCAACAAAGTACTTTGTCTGTCTGCTGTAGATGTCAGGAAAACTCTGTCCAGAGTTAACCCATGGAAAGCCGCTGGTCCTGACAACATACCTGGCTGAGTGCTCAGGAAATGTGCTGATCAGCTTGCAGATGTCCTTACAGACACCTTCACCATTTCCCTGAGCTAAGCAGTTGTTCATGTGTGCTTGCAGATGTCCTTACAGATTTTCAACATTTCTCTGAGCCAAGCAGATGTCTCTGTGTGCTTCAAGATGACCACCATCATCCCTGTGCTGAAGAAATCTTCTGTGCCCTGCCTGAATGACTATCAGCCCTTTGCACTACAACACCTATCATCATGAAGTCGAGGGGCTAGTCATGAAACACATAAAGAGCAGTCTTCCCACCACACTGGACCCATTTCAGTATGCCTACTGGCCTACCAGCTTAACAGATGGACGTCACATCCACCTCTCTCACTCACCTGGACAATTATGTAAGTATGCTGTTCGTAGACTTCAGCTGAACATTCAACACAATCATCCCACAACAACTTATAGGAAATTTGAGCCTGCTGGGTTTGAACACCTCCTTCTGCAACTGGATTCTGGACTTTTGGACTCCAGTCCCTCAGGACCAGCAACACCACCTCCTGCACCATCACACTGGAGGCACGCATTGAGAAGCCTGTTGAAAGAGCTCTGGTTGTAGGACACTCTATTCTACAGCACATGAAATTAGATGGGCCTTTAGGGGCACCGACTGCTTTAGTTAGGTGTATACCAAGAGCCAGGGCACCCGTTTTAAAACAGACCACTTGAAAATGAGAACGTAAATGGCATCACATGAAATTGGTAGTACTCCAAGTTGCATGGAAAGAGAGGCTTCTTAGCTATAGAAAGGCTCTTAGTGCTGCTAAATCAGCATATTTCTCCTCCTTAATAGAAAATAACAAAAATAATCCTAGATACTTATTTAATACAGTAACAACATTAACTAGGAACTGCCAGACACATTTCCTCAAACAGATACTACCAGAAGCAATCAAACCTCTATTAAAAATAATAAATTGCTGTCTTAACACTGGCTATGTAACTAAATCCAATAAACTAGCAGTTATCAAATCCCTGATTAGAAAATCCAACCTCAACCTTTGTAAGCTGTCCAACTATAGGCCAATATCAAACCTCTCCTTTAGCTCCAAGATCCTACAAAAGGTTGTAGCACTGCAATTAGGCTTATACTTGCACAGGAATAACATTCATGAAATCTTTCAGTCAGGATTTAGGCCTAATCATAGTACTGAGACAGCACTGGTTAAAGTGATAAATGACCTACTACTGGCATCCGATCCGGGTTGTGCCAAAGACCTTAGTGTCTTGATTATTGACTCCAACCTCTCATTTGAAGCTCATGTCGATAAATTACTAGGATAGCCTTCCAATTAGTGTTCCAGTCTCAGACACAGTCTCAATCTTTGCTAGTCAAGGCTAAAAACTATTTGTGTAGTCAAGCATTTCGTTAATAATTTTTCACTTAGGTAAATGTGCAATTCTGGAAGGTTAATAGGCATAGAGCATTTTGGTAAACTGGGATCTTTGGATGCTGTCACCCCCTCATTCTCACGTGTTCACTCAGGTTTGTCGACAGTGGAGTGTCTGTCTGCTTTATGTCCCAGGGTGCCCTCATGTCTGTGTTACCTTCTTGCTGTCCCTTTTAGTTACACTGCTATAGCTAGTCTTGCCGGAGTCCCTGCTTGCACTCTTCTTAATCCATTAAAGGCAAGAGCATACCTAATAAGCTCTCTCCCACTCTCTCTCTTTCTTTCTCTCTGTCAAACTAAATATGTTACTCCTATTGCCTAATGAGATGCCTGCCCTCCTGTCCTGCCTGATCCATCCTGATGCTCTACTTTTGCTTGAAGCCCCCTTCACTGGAGAATCACCTGCTGCTGAAGGTGGCCCTACATGGATAGTCTAAAGTTCAGAGATTGCTGTGGATGGTATCATATGGTTCCACTGAAGATAGCAATGTTCTTACTTCGATAGATTAAAGATCACACTTGCTAAAAACAGTTTATGCTCAAGTCCCAATCACTGAACATTGGATAACTTCTCTTTGATATTATAGACTTAAAGTTAAAACTAATGAAATCAAAAATGTCCCTGATGCTCATACTCAAGATTCTTTCAACCTCTGTAGCACTGCACGACTCTATAATATACAGCTGTGGATGAGTAATGACTCATATTTGCACTATCCAGTGTCACCCAGAGGAGGATGGGATCACTTGTGAGGCTGGGTCCTCTTAAGGTTTCCTTGTCATGTTGTCTCAGGGTGTTTTTCCTTGCTATTGTTGCCTCTGGCTTGCTCATAGACAAATATAAAAAGTACATCTGGATTTCTGTAAAGCTGCTTTGTGACAATGTCTATTGTAAACAATGCTATGTAAATAAAATTTAATTGAATTAAATTGCCCCTAGGTGTGTGTGTGTGTGTGTTCCTGGGATAGATTCTGGCTCTTTGACCCTGACCAGGATAAAGTTCTTACTGAAGAAAAATGACCTTTCATGGGTTTCATCATATTGAGAAAACTCAACCTTGAGTTTTGAAAATTCATACACTAACTGTAATGGGAAAACAGGAAGTGCTAATACTAATAATTATTGTACATAAGTACATGATTTGAGACACAGCTCCAAGTATTGCGCCAAGCAATTCTCCAAATGTCCACAGGATACATGAGGTAGCCATCTTGTGTATGCATAGTTAAAAGCAAGCAAAATCCAGGCTTTAATCCTCAACTGCTCAACTTTCTGCTTAGATTGGATAAACGCATTTGCCTAATTTAAATGTACTATCAACCCTCTCAAGAAGTTATTTTACAAAATCTCCACTCTTCTGGTCTTTCTAAATGGAAATGTCATGACTGGTTGGTTGGATTGTTCTAGAGATCTTGACCTGGCTAGTGATAAGATGAAGCATGGATGAAGGCTGTGATCCAGAGTTTATATGTCAGCTATCATATGGAGAGGTCATCTTCAGGGTGATGCTCACCCATGTTCAGAGCCCAGAGTTAAGACAGGTTGCTCGTTAGTTTAATTTAGAATTTGGCCACCCTTATGAAATAACATTGAGACTGATGAGAAAACCCAGCTGGCATTTGCCATTGACTGATGACTGCAATGAAAAGCTGCATCCTTTTTGAACTCAGTGATGGCTCACAGGCCTTTGAGTGCCATGATTGGAAATTAAGGTGGTTTTTTTTGTCCTTCCAAGTAAAGCAGTCCATGTGACATTCATGTCATCACACCATCTTCTGGAATGCAATCAATTATGTAAGTAAATGAAGTGACATTGAATTATACTCCAACAGAATAATATCATGCCAGACATTTGCTGGAGAGTTCACAAAATCTTGGTTCAGCTTGTTCTCCAAAGACTTTTTAAAATGTTTCACCACTCTGTTTGTGTACAAAGGTTTCCAGAGTTGAAGTTTGCTCAGCAATGTCCTCCAAAAAAGAAAGAGCATTTATCAACACATGATATCAAAAGAGTTTTTAATGTACAAATCTTGGCTCTTGGGTGGCATGGTTGGCTAACAAGTTTGTGCTTTATCACTGTAAACTGAATTTGATTTCGAGCAATTAAAGAAGTGCAATTTGTTTTTTTCGACAGTTCAAGTACACCACAGAGGGAATGAGTGAGTACTTAGGTTCCTGTGGAGGGGAGCTAATCTCACAACAACTCTAATAAAGGAATTAAACAAATACAAATCTTTTGTACTTGATTTACTGTCTTTAAATGTGTGTTATAAGCCAGAACCAGCCTGCGGTATTTAAAGAGCAGCAAATCCGAGCATGTTTAATTAAATGTCCTGCCATTTTAACATCATATGGATCTAAAGGTTCAACTGTGGCTATTTATCCTCTAAAAAACTAACATGTACATGACAAAACTTACTAAAGTAATACATCACAGCTTTGTGCTTACTTTTGTGCATTGCCTTTAAATTTTTCTTCACCTGCAACTTTTATAGATTTAGAGACAGTGAAAACAGTACTTGTTTTAATAAAGCTGTAAATATAACTCGATTTCCAAGGTTTTTTTAAAATATGATTTTAAAATGAAATTGCTACAGCGCAATCCAGTCATGAAATGTGTAAATTGCTGACCTTGGAAGGATGCAAATAGATGTCTATTGCAAATACATATGCTTTGCTGCTTTTTATTTTGGCCTATTTTTGCAGGATAGTTTAATGGTCCTTAATCTGCTTTTTTGGGGGGCAAATATGGCGGTAGGGATAACTAGGGTTTCATGAAACTACAGGTGCATCTCAATAAATTAGAATGTCGTGGAAAAGTTCATTTATTTCAGTAATTCAACTCAAATAGTGAAACT
>CM075024.1:12662181-12678458 GCA_037576675.1 Pangasius sanitwongsei
TATATATATATAATCACTTTTTATATCAACAAGCTGCTAACTAATTAGAAGGCTTGGTACAGGAATTACTTATTTTGTCACATTCTGGTGTTTACAGTGTGCAAAAGTTTAAAGTGAAAAGATGTAAACAAACTATTTTTGAAAAATAGCATTTTTCTTAAAATATTAATGCATAGTTTATATTTGATGAACTTAAAAAAAATAAATCATAATCATGGCATGTTCAAAGGTTTGTACTTTGTAACACCCCCTTTGGCACATTACAGCTTGCAAATATTTTTTTTATAGCCAGCTAGGAGTCTTTCTATTTTTATTTTAGGATGTTTCACCCACTCTTCCTTGCAGAACGCTTGTAGTTCTGAGATTCTTGGGCATCTTGCATGCACAACATATTTATGATCTACCGACATGTATTTTCAATGATGACTGATGTTTTGGATCATTGTCCTGTTGTAAAAGTCAATCTCTTGTTAGCTTAAGGTTCTTGACTGACTGTCACATTTGCTTCCAGAATTTGCTGATAGTTATTTTCCACCTACATGTGTTTCCTGCACCATTGGCTGCTACACAACCCCAAAGTATAATAGATCCCATGCTTAATAGTTGGCTAGGTGTTCTTTTCACCAAATGCTACTCCTTTTTTTTTTTTTTTCCAAACATACATGTGGTGATTGTGGCCAAAGAGTTCCATCAGTTCACAGTATTTTTTTCTAAAATGCCTCTGGCATGTCTTGATATTGTTTTGCTTAAATAAGATGTTCACTTTTGTGATGAGGTAAGGTTTCCTTCTGATGACTCTTCCATGCAGATCATGTTTGTGCAAGCAACACTACAAAATAGAGAGGTGTACCACGATTCCTATGTCAGCTAAACCTTCCTGCAGGTCCTTTGTGTATTATGAGAGTTTTGCTTTGCCTGCAGTTACCCTCAACTGCCATTTCTTAATGAAATTTTTGACAATGGAAATTGTGAGCTGGAAGGGCTTTCTCTGCTTGGTAGGCATCAAGTAGCTTCATATTTAGATCCTTATTCAGCTGCTTACAGGACCCAATGGTTGTTGAGTATTAACATAAGGTTAGAGTCAGAGAATTTATGTTCTGGAATTGTTATTCCTAATGACATTTCTTGACCAACCTAATGAGTCCTAATGAATCAATTAAGGCCTAATGAGATACAGTTAGAGACGTTACTGGAAGGGTGTCCAAGCTTTTGCACTTACCACACATTGCTGCAGAGGGTGTGTTTACAGCTTTTCACTTCAAAATCAATAAAATATGTCATCTACAAGGAGTGCCCAAACTTTTGCATACAACTGTATTCTTTACATATGTTCAAAGTTAAAAATCTGTTGTGTGAACCTGTCATTGTGTAGAATCTACTGTCTCTGGTAATCATTGCATGTTCATCACTGCACAATCAATCATTTACTTTTCTACCTGCTGAATTCCGATCAATGACACTGTATCATAAGACCAGCCGTAAACCTAAGAAGTGTTACAAGCTGTGTAATGCTAAAAGAAAAACAACCTGCATGTTTGCAACATTTGCAACATTTGTCTCTATAGATTGCCTGAGAAGGCATTATTAATTCACACCACCTGAAACAAACCCACACATGTACTCAAGTAAAACAGAGTGTTCAAGTTCATTTCAACTTGAACAGTTTTATTGGTAAAGCACAAAGTGTTCAGAATTCCCAGTGGTCATGTAGAGAGTGAAAGCACTGTTTGGAGCTGTCTGTGATGAGCCCTGGGACTCTGGCCTCAACAGGACAGTTAATTGTACTAAGAGTTTAACATTGGCAGCTCTTGCACTATAGTGTGATATTAAGGCTTTGGCTTCATCGAGAACAGCTAATTAAACCAAAATTCAAAATTAGGTTGAAAACCATGATTAAAAATAGTTGTGACTATTGTTGTGAAATGGTGCATCTCTACTACAAACACCAGCTGGAGCAACAATATTTCTTATGAATGTGCAAATCTGAGGCAATGTTGATAAGACACCAGTCAATTCTGACCCTGTACACAACAGTCAACAGAGCCAGATTGATTTCTATTGTGTTTACATTAGCTGACTGCAATGTACAGTTTACTCATGGAACATGCATGAGAAGATATAGACTGCTATTTTATAAATGTTTTCAGTGCCATGAGTAATAGATTACATATTGTACAGGTGAGATAAAGTAGGTATATATAGCACAAATGCTAATTAAGTCTTCACAGGCTGTGTACCTTTTACATTTGATACCCATCCATTCATAAATGAGTACCTTTACATATTGGCTGTAAGGCATGTTTAGAATGTTTAGAAAACTTGTAAAAACCCAGGAAAGAGAGAGAGCAATATACACAAAGTACAAGTTTTGGGCCCCCTTATTTCATATTTAATAAACTGGCAACTCAACTGCTTCATAATGGATTACACCACTGAAATTGACATTTCAATAAAACACAGCTGTGGTCAGATATTTTGACATCTGATATCTGTGGGATCATGATGCCTAAACTATATGAAATGAACAGATCTAAAGCAGTGACTATTGATATTAGATAGGAAGGTTAAAGTCTAACATCTATCAGTAGCTTGACAAAGAAATTGTTATGGTTGAGCAATGTCACAAGGTCTCATCTATGCCATAATATGGGCAAGCTAAATTTCTAAGTATTTTAAGTATATCTGTAATGCTCTCCTGGCTTCATGCTTTTACCTCTGAATATCAAACATTTATAAAAGTTAAATGTTATAGAAACGTTGTAGTACTTAGGGTTCTGTCATATGTCATTTTGTTTAATTTAGGCATTTAGAAGAAAAATGGGTGTATTTAGAGGAAACATTGAGTAAATAAGCCATCTCATTCACATTCACAACTGTATTTCACATGCACCTTCTCAGTCACTGCTGATGATGTGTTACAGATATGTCAGCAAAGTGAGCTGAAAAATATCAACCCAAATAGAGATCAAATCTAGGGGGTGTCTGACTCGGTGTAATCAAATGACAAACTGAAATACAATTGGCCCACAGCTCGCTTCTTCATATCATTCTGTGTATTTTTCTTACAGCTATTGCATTGCTGTTGTGATTGTGCCACAAAAAATCCAAAATACTATATTAAACCATTTTTAACATGAAGAAATCAGCCAAAAATGAAAATCTATTTGTCTTTTCATCTTAGAAAGACAGAGGGGATTAGACCTGCTACCTCATTTATACCAGCTGCTCTTTGTCAAATGTATAACAATGTTTATGACTAGGTATGACACATGCTGCATAAAATAAAAGGGATTCAATAGCTATGGAAAGTCATTAGATCCAGCAGACATCCATATGAACAATATATTAGTGGACAGTGCACTGAAAACCAGGTGTGTGCTGATTAAATTATCACATCTACCTAACTTTCTTTCTTTTTTCTTTTTTTATACCATAAAAAAATGCCAGAGAAAACTGGTTTCTAATGGACCTGTAGGTGTGCAGGTCTTTTTCTTTTCTTTAGAATGCTTCCAACATTCAAAATTGATATAAACGTTCTTAATTAATGCTCCTCAGACAATGTACAGCGACTATACCATGGAAATAAGCATTAAACTTTTGGCCCAAATTTCCACTTCTCAGTTGCACTGCTGAAATTAAATAATAATAAAAAAAGACAGTATTTAAACAGAGCAAGATGTTGCCCTCTGAGATGTAACTGTAACAACAATTACATAATACTTTAGATAATGCGACAGGATTTTGTTAAGCAGCAGTGAGTTTATCAATTTCTTATCATTCAGATATGAACAAGCAAAGAATCGCTTCATGAATTTATTAATTTCATGCTTGGAAGTTTGTGTGATCAAACATGTCTGGTTGGAGTGCATATAAACTTTAGTGAAATATCTGAAAACAGCTTAATTTTCAGTTAAATAATCAAAATCAGTATCATAGCAAGTAGAGTAGTTAGTGAACTGAAATTTTTAAATGAATCATAATGCATAGATGTGGATTTTTATTAGTGCATTAGTTCTTCAATTGAGTAATAAGTGCGTTTATGTACAAGAGGCACCGTGTAGCCTCATTGGGGTTCGGTCCATACGCCTGAGCTATTCAAGGACACTTGGATACCAGTGCATCTTTTTCTTTTCAGGTTATTCCATTTGATTCATTTCAGTAGTTAATTTAGTTTGAAGTAAGGATTTGTTTCAGGATGGGAACTTGGCTATATTTATACATTTATAAAAAGCTTCAATTAAATATGCCTTTAATTAATTCTGCTCTAGTTCTAAAATGAATAGAAAAACTATAAATAGAGATCATTGTTCCACCCTCAGGGGAAGTAGGAAAACGTTTACATTTTTTGACCTGATTTTGGCCTCTAACCTCTTTATTTAAAAAAAAAAAAACTGTGGTGTCAAAGCATACCAAAAAGATCACCTTTATATGTAGAAACTTCAGACATAAGCACTTCTAACTTCACTTAAAATTCTTCACTGAAATGAATTTCCCCTTTCCATTTACTTCTTATCTTGGATGTCTTTCCTTATATTGGTTCATATGTTTCATGCAAATTAGATGTGTAAGAGGGTAAATTGGGGTGTGTTGAATTCATTCATTCATTCATTCATTCATCTTCAGGAACTGCTTAATCCTGGCCAGGGTTGGGGTGGATTTGGAGTCTATCCCAGGAAACCTGGACATGAGGCAGGAATACACTCTGTATAGAACCTGATCCCTCTCTGTGCACCATGTGCGCACACATATTCAACCTTGGGACACACATTCACCACTCATTTGATATCAGTCATATAATCAGTATAATCAGTCATAGATTTATTCATGTATCATTACAGATACTCAAATCTGTGCTTGTTTCTGTGTAACTTTGAAGAACGTAGGTCATTATATCTTACTTATGGTATCAAATTTTGTTTTGAAAATGACCATGTGGAATTTATACCATAAATGAACCTCATTTAAGCTTCTGCTTCATAGTAGGTCATCACTTATTTTAGAAGTCATGCTGCCTCCCAAATGGGAGAGACATTATTTCAGAAGAAAAAATTCTGCCCAAAATTGCTGTTGATTGTACACCCTCCTTCCAAATCAAATGCAGCAATGACATTTCTATGATAAGAGGATTTTGTGTGCTAAATATCTTGATCATGTCCCTGATTTGCATCCAGTGTTCCCAGAATAGGCTCTGGATCCACCATGACCCTTGATCAGAATAACACTGATACTGAAGATAAATGAATGAATCAACCAACGAATGAATGCTATATTGATATATTACTGATATACTGGATACCTGATTATAGACACATACCTAGTGGAAATATGCCTTGTGTTAAACATCTAGACAGGGTCTGTGTCTATATATTTGCATGTTGAATGGAGCTCTCATCATTCACGGTGAGTGAATGTGTGTGTATCCAGTTGTATCAACTGGATATGAATTATACCTCGAAAGGAGGTCAGCTTCAGGTTGTACACCAGTCCTTCAAGAGAATGTTTGCATACTGTCACATTGGTGTGAATGGAGCAGAATGCCCATCCCACTCCATAGCACATGACTGACATGAACACCTTCCCAAATACAGTAAGGCTCTGAGGGACAGCGACAGTAATTTCAGCTCCAGCGAACATCAGCTCAAGGTAAACACTGATCGATTCCCTCGCCTGTTGAAGCTGCACTGGAATCAGCCATATCAGCACTCCAATGCTGCTCACACGCTGTGAGAGTTGATTAATTGCACACACTCGATTACCCTCTAAACACATCAGCCCATCAGGTTGAAGGTTGACGGAGAACAGTGCTCCTGTGCATAATGATGTCAAACAAAACAGGATCGACGTCACCGCAAAGTATCCTTCACGCATCCCAACTCTGTAAGAAATGCCATCCATCATGGCCTGGAGCCTCACTGCGATTTACTGAAACACTGAGTCACCGAAACACTGAGCTGTATGAAGCTGTTTTAATTTATGCACATTAAAACAAGCAAACAGAACTTTTGCATGTAAAAAAACCAAAACAATTAGTAGAAATTGAACACAACAGATATCCCAGCACTGATTACTGCATTACCATATTTTCCAGACAATAAGTTGCTCCAGAGTGTACACACTCGTCTAAATTCTGTCTGCTTAGTTGAAAAAATGTATTGTCTTTCTGTAAACACCTTTGAAACAACTGAGAATTAAGAGTGAATGAAACTTTAGTGGCCTTCTAGTATTTAGTTTTGCTTAAGTACCAATAGACAAAATAATGATAAGCTTAGTTTATTAAACAGGATTACAATTTACCATAAGAACTACAGTAGTGGGGCTACCGTAAATAAACAAACAAATGGGCACATTATAATTACAAAAAAATTCAGAACAAACTGCAAACTTTTATAACATACAGTGTAAGAAAGTACCTACTAGAGGGCAAAGAAAAAAGATGCATCTTATAGTCTGGAAAATACAGCACCAATATGGTTATCATCATGAAGAAATGATGTTACCTTTTAGATGCTGGAGATGCTTTTACATTAGCGTCTCTTTAGAAAATATGAGCTTATGATGCAGTTATGACATCTTGTACTAAACATCTGAACATAAATATGATCTTAGTATTCAAATTAGCAAAGGATTACAGTTATAAAAAGGTGTTAATGCGTTTGTTGTTAAATGTTAAATTCTCTTTTTAAAGTTAATGAATTACAGTGGGATGAAACAACAAGCATTATAAGAGTTTGGTCTACAAAAGCTACACAGATGTACAATTTATGATTTATGAATATACTGTACAAGACAAAAAAAATAAACCCACAGATATTCCCATCACTGGTATTAGCTTGAGCGGATAAACATATTTGCCAGACACCAATGTATCTACACTTGTTTTTTTTCAGGCAGGCAAATATTCTGGGCACCAATGTGGGAGGCACGGGGTCGCTGCTGATTCAGCACAGCAGACAAAGCTGTCAAGGGTCAATCTGGTCATTGAGGACACAACCTGGTCTGCTGGAGCGCGATCAACCATGCAATGCAAACAAATGAAATAAAAAGATGAAAATCATGCAAAAAAGCACCAACCCCTAGCCCAAAGGTCTTTCTTAGAGAGTTTACAGTGGGATCAGATCCACTCTCAAAGTTTTTTAAACAGTTCTCCACCTTGGAGATATCCTTTTGCTGTTCAGAGTTGAGTTTGCGCAGTAATGTCCACACACCAGAAGAGCACAATATCCTTGTTAGAGTTGAAAATGGTTTGATGGGGGTTTACTGATGTGTGATGTTAAAATGGTCCCATATACAACATCATACAGCAATGCAAGCCATGAGGGGAAAAAAAACAGACTCCATGAACTGTTCACGGTGGTGGAATTGCTAATTAAGCAGTGCTGGTCATAAAACTCTGTGATTAATAGTCATCGTAGGTGTTGACGTCCGTGAAATAGGCATTGGTGTAGGTTTTTCCAGCTAATTGGGGGTTAAAGTATTTATTTCTTTCCTCCAGGATCAAGTTGTTCTTGTTGAAGGCCTGTGAATGAGAGAGAAGTGTACTGAGTGAGGCTTTACATGATTTATCATTTCAAGATTAAAAGACTTCACAAAGCAAAAGGAAAACATTCTCAAACACCACTACAGTTAAACACTAAAAATAAAGTATATAATATGCTGAAATAAGTGATATATAAATAAATCAAATAAATCAAATACACTGGTGAAAGGGGAGTCGGTCTACTAGTGAGTAGTGTCAGTCAGTCATCAGTTATGCATTATACAAACACTACTCTTATCATGTAAACTTCAAAATATAGTCACTACCTCTGCCAACCACTTAGGAAGAGACAGCATATGTAGGCAGCACTTTTGGGCAGAGATAAAGTGTGACCCATTTGGAAGACAACACATAACTCTGTTGACTTGTCTTGTTATTGTTCTTATTAGAATGTTGCCGATTTTGAGAATCATCAAACATGAAGAACTATTTCTAGATTTTGTGACAGTTTGGAGGCCATGTGAAACTAGGAAGTCTAAGGAAATACAGGAACCAGAGGCACCACAGAACTGAGGAACTAGGGAAATATTACTAGTGATTGGGACCCTACCATCTGCTAGACCAGTTTACTTCCCTTTTTTCTTCATTCCCATGCTACCCATTACATAATTAGTATTTCCACCTGTTCATTTATCTTATGTCTCATTAATTAGTGTACATATGCCCGTAGATGTAGAGTTAATCTGTTAGGTATTTTATGATGTATTCCAAAGCAGTTTCCTAGTTCCTTAATTTCCCCAGCCTATTACTTCAATAATTACTAGACCCCTATTCCTTCTAGTTGCCTTGTTTCTCTAGTCCTTCTGGTTACCCTGTTTCCCCAGTCCATGCAGTAGTCTAATTCTGCTATTTCTGTGATTTTCTTGGTCCTCATAGTTCCACTGTTTTCATAGTACATGTAGTTTCTTTATTTCCCAGTCCTCCTAGTTGCCTCTCTCTCTAGTCCTCCTAGTTACACTATATGGGCAATAGTATGTAGATACCTGACCATCACACCCATATGTGCCCATTCCAAAACAGTAAAACTCTGTGTTAATGCCCACTATCACCAAGTTGCTAATATAACAACCTCCACTCTTCTGGGAAGGCTTTTCAACAGATTTTGGAGTGTGGCTGTGGGGATTTGTGCTCATTCAGCCAGAGCATTAGTGAAGTTGGGCATTTATGTCAAGTGAGAAGGACTGGTGCAGAGTCAGCTTTCCGATTTATCCCAAAGGTGTTTCAGTGGGGTTGAGGTCAGGGCTCGGGCCACTCAAGTTCTTCTACATCAACCTCGGCAAACCATGTCTTTATGGACCTTGCTTTGTGTACAGGGGCACCATCATAACGAAACAGATTTGGGCACTTTAGTTACAATGAAGGGAAATACAAAGACATTCTAGACAAGTGTGTGCTTCCAACTTTGTGGCAACACTTTGGAGATAGCCAAACAATACTTTTGGTCATATAATGTATGTTGTTTCTTAGTCCCCCTAGTTCCCTTGTTTCTATAGTCATCCTAGATTCCTTTTTCCTCTAGTCCTCCTAGTTCCCTTGTTTCTTTAGTCCTCCTGGTTATGTTGTTTCCCTGGTCTGTGCAGTTCTCTATTTCGACTACTTGTCTCATTTTCCTAGTCGTCCTAGTTCCACTGTTTTCATAGTACTTGCAGTTTAATTATTTCTCAGTCTTATGTCCTCCTATGTCCCTTTTTGCCTATACTTCCTAGTTCTCTTGTTTATCCAGTCTTCTTCATTGCCTTGTCTTGTTAGTCTTCACATTTTGCCAGTTATCCTAGTTCCCTTGTTTCCCTTACTTCCCCTAGTTCCTTTGTTAGTCTTCTTAGTTGCCTTGTCTTGCTAGTGCTCACATCTCTCCAGTCCGTCATTTGCCCTAGTTAGTCCTAGATTCTTTGTTTCCTTCGTACCCTTGTTTTCCTAGGCCTCCTAGTTCTGTAGTTTTCCTAGACTTCTTTGTTCACTGGTTTCCATAATCCACCTTGTTTCCTGACTCCCCCTAGATAACTTGTTTCTTTGGTTTTATGGCTTTCTTAGTCATTCAAGTGCACTCGTTTTTCTGGTCCTCCGGGTACATTAGTTTCCCTAATGCTCCTAGTCCCTTGTTTCCCAAAACTCTTGTTGCTTCATTTCTTTGGTTTCATGGTTTCCCTACTCCTTCTTGTCCACTTGGTCCCATAGTCCTTATAGTTCCTGAGTTTCACTTTTACTTTGTGGGTCCTAGTTCCTAAGATTAGTTTTTCAGTTCTCCTAAGTTTTGTTCTAGTGTGTTTTTTTGTTTTTGTTTTGATCATTATCTGTTTTTAGATTTGGATTATGGATTAACCTCTGCCTGTGCTTTGACCTCTGACATGGAATTGGATGGAAATGAGGATGGGAGTGCCCAAATAAAGAGACTTTTGACTCACTTGTGTAACAATATTAATTTGATCCTCTGTGGAAACTTGCACAAAAACATAATCTGAATATATTTATTGGATCAAGAATGTCTGTCTAAATAAAATAGACAGACTGAAAACAGAAAAATGCTCAACAATGCAGTCAATCAAACAACTGAAAAAACCTTGAATCAGACACCTGTTTTACTTTGTGAACAGTGTAACAAAAAATGAAAAGTGAAGAAACAAGCAACAAAATATATGACTGATGTAGCCACTTCACAACAGCAGCGACACAGAACAGGCAAAAATGTTACACACTGCCTTCTCACAAGCCTTGGTTGCTCTGAGCCCTGTGGAATGAGATGAAAGATGGAAAAACCCGAAGAACAAATGCATGAGCACACCTGCCAGAGAACGAGAGAATCACAGGGGAACGACAGACGCAGGAGAGGACATATGCTGATCGAGAGTTAGTAGAAAATCTCCAAGCGTCGGGTCACACCAGTGTTAGTGGATAAAGCCTGGCGCATGCTGTGGTCATCCAAAGGCAAGAGTACAGAAACGTCAGGCTGCGAAGAGGAAGGGAGCAGAGCGAAATCAGGACTAAAACCTCTGTACTAATCCTGCAAAAATACCTTTGATTTGGATACTTACACATGGGTCCACTAGCAAGCAGAACTATATATTGTATGTATACACATCACATATACATAGTCTAGCAATATATTTATCTAATTTATTAAAATATGGATTATTTAGCTATTAATTCATTAAGGCAAGGACTTACAACTGATTAGGGTGATTATTTTAAAACAATAAATATGACAAGTAATCTTTGCCAGATGATTGCTGATATCCTTCAAATAATTTTTGTATTTCTATTTTGTATCAAAAACCTGTTATTTATATGTTATTATTTTGTTATGTTACTTGTTATTCTCAAAAATAGTTATTTATATAATTGATGCTTCATCTAATTAAGTATGTGTACATTTGAAAATTTAATAAAACCAGAAATCTAGTCCATGGATGATGATAGAATTAAGATGACGAAGACAATTTGTTCAGGAAAATACCAGCAAATGGTTTTTGCTATCAAGTTTTAGTATAAATATATGATTTTGAAGTGGGCAGAGCTTAATCCTTCTTCAAAGCTGCTAACTTTCAGAGAATGCAGGGGTTGTGCATGAACAAACACAGAAATAAACATATTTCATGATTTTTAACATTTTATATTATTATACTCTACGAGCCAGGACACGTTATATATGCAATTTATGCAAAAATTAAAAAAATTAATGATGTGAACAAAAGTGCCATTTCTACCTGTAGTGTCTTGCCTTAAATAGATGTAATAACTAGCCCAGATTGAATCCACTGTGGCAGCATTTGGCTTCAGTTTTTCTTTCCACTTGTTCAGTCTGGGATTAACGTTGCTCATTTCTATTTACAACTGAACTTTTCCTGATTCCAAAATCTGATATATCATGTCTAATAGCCTTCAATATGCAAATATTATATAAACAGCTCACTTAAAAGTGTTAGAATTTAGTTAAAAATGCAATAAGCCCTGCCTCATATTTTCATTGGTTCCTGCGATTAAGCAGTTTTTGCCTCAAGGCTTGCTCTGATTGAAAGAAACAAAGATAATTAAACATTAGCAGTTTAACTTTAACAAATCTCCCAACAAGACTGAATTTTCAGAAATAATGCCAATAAAACAAAGTGTCACTATCTGAAGACATTTCAGTGACTATAGCTATACTATCAATAACTCATTAACTAGTTACAGAAAATGAATGCACTTTAGTCCTGCTATATTTTCTCAAAGAAGATTCTTTTCTATTATGTCATTGAAAGTGGTAATGTGGACTAAATATACCATCAGTAAGGGAGATGATAAAGGATGCATAAAGGAGTGTCTTCAGTCAGTATCAGATGTTGGCAAAAATATGAAAACAATTAACATTGAGTGTTTAACAGTGTATGTGTTACTGCTTAAACTATATAAATGTGAATATGTTGTCAGTTTTAAATATTAAAGCAAATGAATGTTTATTGTATAATGGATTTTATTTCATATGAGTCTTCTTAAAGAATTGAACAATAATTTTGAAAAAATGTATTTATTATATTTTTAGTCATGAAATGCATTATTGAATACCAAGGACCACCTAAGTTAAACTAAGTATTAGAAATAAAGAAAGGTTTTTAGCAGTGGACTCAGTGGACATTTTAGCATTATATTTGTCATTCTGTTAATGAAAACTCAACTTAATACATTCTAGCCCATTTTTCTATCCTTATAGCCTGTCAAACTCATTATGGCCAACTGTAATACTGCTTAATATTGTAAGTGACTATTGGGATGCTCCAGTGTGCAGTATAATGTAATTAGCCATAGTTATGATATACTGTAAGCAATTTCACAATAGAGTCGGAAATTGCAATAAGAGGGAGCTCTTTTAATTTGCCAAGACTCAAACCTAATCACATTGTAATTGTTGTGTGGACTGTGTTTGCAAAATACGGAAACACTTCCTATGCATTTGCTTTATGCTGTGTGAAAAACTCTACTTCAATATCAAATTGATCAGAATGTGCAACAATAGTTCGAGCAGCCTCAGAGCAAAATGGTCCTCTGTTTTTATATCAGCTAATTATCTTTAAACATTGAATACACAAGTCAGGGTAAGATAATCACTTATGAGAAAGCAGTGTATGAGGGATGATTTTTCTTAGACAGAAACAACAGAGTGAGACACGCAAAGAACATACTGAATCCAACAGTATAAATCTACAGTTGGATCCAAAAATCTGAGTTTACTACCAAGGACTTGTTTTAGATCACCTGTTATCAAAAAATTAATATTTACTCAAATAATAATCCACAAACAAGATTCTAGATCCACCAAATCACGAAATGTGTGTTGTTATTGATCAAAGGCATTTGTTCTTACTCCTACCCATATGCTGCATTATTTGGTTTGCCGGTGAAAGCCATATTCAGTGCAGCAACAAAGCAGACAAGAATAACCAACTGCAACAAACTGCAACTTTCTGTTGCTTTATTTCAATTAAACCATGTGTTAAAATCTGATCCTAAAAAGCTCTGGCTTTTTTAAGCTACTTTCTGAGCCTCAATCCATTTCTGAATGTTTGTAACTACTTTCATATAGTATAGGTCATTTATTCAGCTGTTTTTATTTATTTATTTTTTTACATATTCTACTGATTAATTAGAATGACTTAGTCTTTTTCCTCTTTTACTATTTGAAACAAAGTACAGTCAGCTACTCCAGTTTGAAAATATTTATTTTTAATGTCATTCCGTTTGGCTCTAGCAATGACATCATGAAGTAATATGCAGGATTTTATCATCTCTGTAAAGGACTTAGTAATCAGGGTTTTTCTGAAGTCCCAGGTATGCAATGTTGTTGTCAGAGAATCTCTATACGATGAACTACCAAGTTTTAATAGTTAAAAAAAACTGCAGTGGGGATGCTTTGGTCTTAGTAAATAGTAAAATAATAGTAAAAAAAAAGTGCATTTCACTCATTAGTTATTGTCACAAACTGCCCCTTTCAGCGTGCTACACGGTTCAGAGCAATTGTTCCTTGTCCTACATGTTTGTTTGTTTTGTGATGTGCCTTTTTTTTCCTACTCCTCTCTCCATTTCTGTCATGTCATTGGTTTGTTCTCCTAATGTGTGCACCTTTTCTGTGTTTAGCCCTTAATTAGTTAATTAGGCTTATCATGCATTTTTGCATCGTCAAGTTCTCAGCCATTTCCCTGTTACTGTGTAAGTCTGTTTTATTGCTTTATGGACTACGACTATGATTGTCTTCACCTTAATAAACACATGCTGAGCACCCACATTTGCATCCTTTCTCATACTTCTGGATGTAACAGTTATAGATTATTGTGAGTAGTGAGTGAATGATGCTAAAAGCAAGTAATTTTGATTCAAGGACATAACATCAATTTGGAAAAATTAAGTAAATGGTATGTGACCTGGATATTCAGGATATTTAATGGAATCAAAACAATTCTTGGTACTAGACTCAGACATTTGGACCATGATGTATGACATGATGTATCTCTGAGCAGCATGGAGACATACTGACCTTAATGGCTTCCACTGTATCATATTTGTCGAGTTTGTTGATGTGGTTGGTGATGCTGGTGTTAAGAGGTGCAGCAGAAATGGGATGGATCACTGTTGCATCATGGGATTGCTGCTGATATCTTTGACAGTAGGTGTAGACCAGTAGAGTGACCAAACAGCCTAGAATGGAGCTGCTCAAGCCCACAGCAATCATGTGGAATACGTTGAAATCTGTGCAAAGAAAGAGAGCAGATAGTGAATTAAATTTATCCAGAATTAACCCTGTCCAAAAATCATATCAAAAAATTATTTTGCAACATGAAACATTGGCACACACAAAAAGAAGTAACATAAAAGTTGATTTTAGTGACATCCCATCACATCCCTATATTTCCATTAAGACCTATGCACATACACCGGCTGTCAGGAGGATCCCCAAACATGAAAGGGTGTTTGCAGTTTAGTTTCCATCACGATTATTTATACTGATCATCACTGAGATTAACAAAAAACACATTGGTTATTTTAAAATAAATATTAACAATAACATTACTATATAATCTAAGGACCTCAAGATCAATGGGACAGAACATTGTTAAGTAGTGAACACTACAGTCCATATTACACATTTGTAAGCATACAGTCATGGGAAAAAGAAAGTACATCCTCCATCCGTTATATGTTTTTATTCATCAGGGCCTAAATAACAATTGTGTGGTCCTCACCACCTTCTATAAACAAATAAATATCCTCAGGTGACAACAAAACAACACAACAGATTTCAAAATGTAGTCATTTTCCCCAAAAAGGTGGGAAAAAATAAGTACACCCTATGATTCAATAACATGTAGAGCCACTTTTAGCAAAAATAACTTGAAGTAAACATTTTCTGTAGGAGTTTATCAGTCTCTCACATCATTTCAGAGAAATTTTGGCCCACCCTTCTTCACAGCATTGCTTCCATTCATTGATGTTTGAGGCTATTCATTTATGCACAGCTCTCTTAAGATTCCGCCACAGCATCTCAATGGGGTTGAGGTCTGAACTTTGACTTGGCCATTCCAACACCTTCATTTTGTTCTTTTTTAGCAGTTCAGATGTCGATTTGCTGGTGTGCTTGGGATCATTGTCCAGTTGCATGACCCATTTTCAGTCCAGCTTAAGATGCTGGACAGATGACCTCACATTTGTCTCAAGAATATTCTGGTATAAAGTGGAGTTCATCGTTGTCACAATGACTGCACAGGTCCTGTGGCTGCAAAACTACCCAAATCAGCTTCACCACCATGCTTGACAGTTGGTATGAGGTGTTTGTGGCAATACACTGTGTTTGTTTTCACCAAACATGGCACTGTGCATGATGACCAAATATCTCCACCTTGGTCTCATCAGTCCAAAGGATATTGTTCCAGAATGTTTGTGGTCCATATACTTTCTCTGTATCTTTCCCTGAAAGCCACACTTGTTCGGTCTTTTTCTGATCCCTGTTATGAACATAAACATTTAATATGCTTACAGAGGCCTGTACTGTAGGTCACATGATGTAGTTCTTGGGTTTTTCTTTGTGTCTCTGAGCAATGGTCTGCCCTTCGACTGAATTTGCTGGGACGCCGACTCCTGGGAAGACTGGCAACTGACTTCAAGGCTCTCCATTTGTAAACAATCCTTCTCACTGTAGACTGGTGAATTTTAAATTGTTTGGAGATGGCCTTATAACCCTTACCAGATTGATGACTTCATCACTTCTTGATGATTAACTAATCTTGTGCATTTCTTTAGTAACGCCGGGCTCTGATTACTCTCTTAATGATTGTGGAACTAGGAAGGGTGTTACTTTTTGGGAAAAATGACTACATGTTGAATTTTTTTGTGCTTTTTTTGTTGTCACCTGAGGTTATTTGTTTGTTTATAGAAGTTGGTGAGGACCACACAATTGTTATTTAGGTGCTGATAAATAAAAACAGAGAATTGATGGAGAGTGAAATTTCTTCTTAACTATTTATCAGTATCTACTATCTGTCTTGGGGATGATAAGGACTTTGTTTGTAAGAGTTTCCTAACAGTGTGCTGCATATACTAATAAAAGATAAGAAGGGAAGCAGGGCAGACTTCAGGAGTCTGAACTGCACTGAAAAGAGAAAAAATGTGATGTATACACTGGATAGTTTTCATGCTTTATAGTATATACAGTTAGGTCCAGAAGTATTTGGACAATGACAGAGTTTTTGTGATTTTGCCTTTATACACCACCACAATG
>CM075024.1:12680731-12697680 GCA_037576675.1 Pangasius sanitwongsei
AAAAAAAAAAATATATATATATATATATATATATATATATATATATATATATATATATATATATATATATATATAGTTTCCCAGTTCTCACATTCCTACTCCTTATGTTTTATGTATACTCTGGTTTTGAAATCATCCTACCTTTTGTTCATAAGATTCTAAATTTGCTCCTGAATACCGTATTGGCTGGGCAGTATATTTCATACTTTTTAAAACTAACTTTAGGTCCAAGTAATCTCATTTTAAAGAATGTTGCTTTGCTACATTTGGCAAAGCTCTTAGAGAGAATTTTTGTCATGTTATCAATTGTTCGTTTGCTAATTTTTTCGTTCATTCATTCATCTTCAGTCAACAAATTTGTCCTGATAAAGGTTTCTGTGGAGCCTGTCCTGGGAATACTTGGTGTAAGCTAGGTATACACCCCGGATAGGACACCAGTCAATCGCAGTTATGACATTACAACATTCACACCTATGGGCAAATTGCACCTATCAGCATGTCTTTTGAACAGTGGGAACAAACTAGAGAATGCAGAGGAAGTCCACAAAAACACAGGAAGAACATGTAAAACCCGGAACCTTGAAGCTGTGAAGCAGCAGTGCTACCTGCCATGCCACCATGCCCCACCTTATAATGATTAGCATATTTTAAATGGGCAAATACAGTATATATTACCTATATCATGCAATACATAAAGCTACCTTTTATAAACTACTGAACCCTTCAATATTACCAATGTTTGTCAAATTGACAAGTCCTGATGATTCTCTACAAACAGTCACATATGAAGTATCTCAGTTTTCCTGCTTGATAATAAATGCAAATGGATCCCAAAACACATTACTGTAATGCCTGTGTTCGATCAGGCCACTTACACAAGGAATGGGACGAGTCACTAATTAGCCCAGCGCCACTGAGATTGATTATTTGGTGGAACATGCATTACTCCCTGTCGATATGAAGACAACTTGGAGTCTGTGTGCTCTGGAGTCGATACAGGAAGTGTGTGTATGCGTTTCTGTTTTCCGTAGCTCCTGTTCCAGCTCATCCTTGTCAATTGATTATTAGTGTTACTGTATGTCTGTAGTTTGTTTTAGTTGTGCCTTATTGTTCTGTAATCTGAGCTTGTGTTGGGATTCCTCCTCATGTATTTTTTTTTAAATTACCTACTGTCAAAGATCTTCAGTTCTATTTTCTACATTCCAGACTGGTAGGGTAGTTTTCTTAAAAACTAGTGGATTTTTCCCATTTGCTTTTTTCCTTGTTGAGCACCAGTAGCAAGATTGTCATCCCATAACAGTAAATCATTGGGGCTGTTAACACAAATGAGAAGACATGTTTGGATGGATCAAATGCTGCCACTGGTACCTGGACAGGTCTTTGGTGTACAGACCCAGAAGGCATTAAATGATAGCCTCCTTCTGTCTGAGACATTATCTTAACTAGGGGCAACTAGGAGCCATTCTATGCCATCACATTATTCCTGTTGAGTTGAGTTTCAAAAACTGCAACAGTGGGTGAACAGTGGGTACAGAACACAAAGATGGCTTCATGTCAAAGCAGACTGTATCGAAGCCCTAGAGCATGATTTGCTAAAAGTGCCAGGGGTTTCCAATGTCACTTTTGAAAATATACTGTGAATGTTGATATGTTTTCCCCCCTTGACTGAAGCTTTGGAATTTGATATCAAAAGATTAGTGACTACTGAGCACACTATTCATTGGGTATTGTCTACAGTTTCACCATTGACCACTGCCACACCCCCAGAGACCCAAGCAAACTGGCTATAATGACTGCTGAAATGCTGTTATTACTAGAAGACCAGGCAATAGAAATAATTCATGAACCAGAGTACCTGGCCAGTTTGTTTCCAAGATATTTTCCAATTCCAAAAAAGAGGCAGAATATGTCCCATTCTGGAGAGAACTAAAAGTATTCTTAAAACAAGAGCCATTCCATATGCTATCCATACCAGTTTGTGGTTTATAATCAAAGATCTGAGCAATGCATATTTCTACATTTTCCACAATTGTTGTGGAGTTCAGGTAATTTCTCTGGGTCCACATAAGCAGACTGATGTACTAGTTCAGATTCCTTCCCTTTGGACTAAATTTAGCACCCAGGGTGTTCACAAAGTGTCTGTTTTCAGTCCTGTGTATGGAAAAACCTGAAAGTTAAAGAAAAAACCAGGCGATAATGTCAGAATATCAATTTCCAAGTTGTAGAGCAAGATTTTCTTGTTAAAAGGCATACTGGTATACATCAACCACCATGGAGAAAGAAAATCACATGTGGTGGGTGAATAAGCTCTGGAAATGGGTAGATGCACATGTTTTGTTTTTAATAGTTGTCTACCAATACAATCAGTCAGTGGATGCACTGTCTCACAGCAGGTCTGTATCCAGTGATTATCAAATTCATAAGGAGGTGGGGTTGAGTTCACTTGAAACAACTATAGCAATGTGGAAGTCGATCTGATTGTGAACAGGCAGACAACTCACTGTCCAATGTGGTTCACACACAGGGCAAAGTTATGACTAGCTCATGAGCTCCTAGTGTCATACTACTGTATCTACCAGCCCAGTGTGAAGACAATGGTGCTACATACACTTTTAGGGTAGACACCAAAAGAGATGATTCTAACTGACTGCAAGAGTCTGACAGTTTGTGAACAAGCCAGTATGTTGGGGTCGCTCACAGGGGCCAGACCCATAATTTCAAGGTCTGTGAGCTGCTGTGGGTCAACAGGTCTGGTCTGATAGGTAGATAGCAGGGCTTGTAATTTACATCAACAACAGTAGTTAACATGGCCTGTTTGGCCAATTTGAGGCAATAAGCAACACTAGTTGCATAGTCTTTTGAATGGTCTGCCTCTGCCCTGTCTATGAACTACACTGGATAGTGAGTTGTCTGTCTGTCTGTGAAACAGAGGCAGAGACCTTTGGGCTGGGATGGAGCACGATTGGCCAATTCTACAGCTGTATGCATTTCCACCACTGTCACTGTTATGGATGATCATTCAAAAGACTATACAATCAGTTTTGTCTCATGGTCTACCCTAAAAGTGTTTATAGCACCACTGTCTGTGCACAAGGGACTGGTAGATAGTTTGCAGCTAGGACATAAATTAGTCAAAACTTTTCTTAAAGTTGTGGAACATCACTGACCTTCATGCAAATCGATGGTGTCATGGTGTAAGCTGGACTTGGTGCTATGCTGTTTGTGCAACTTGCCATATGATCCAATAGAAGATGCAGATATAAAGAGGCTTTTGTTTATGGCATCTTTTTATGCTGACCATCAGTGCAGCCAGGTGGATCGCCAAATTGCATGCATTGTTGGCCAGGACGAAGTGTCCTCCTTGGGGACTGGAGTCCAAACATATCATGCTATGGCTGACCCCAACCTTCTTAACAAAGGTAATGACAACCTATTTGCTCTTGCAGATGTGAATGTACCCAGATGAGCCCTGTGTCCACTGAGTGGTCTCAAGCCCTTTGTGGATATGACTGTTAGCAAGTGGCTCAGTGACCAGCTGCCTGTACACTTTGTGGAGTACCACAAAGGGGCTCCTCTGTGACAGGTTATCCTATTCTGTAAAGGAAGTGATTGCACAAGCATACTTAAATGCAGGTCAAGAGGCACTGTCTTCCATTAAATGCCATTAAAATTGATGGATGCTGTGGCTACTTCCTGGGAGGCAGAGGAGTGTCACTTGCAGACATTTGTGAAGTGGTAACACGGAGCTCATGGTCTACCATCACCAGATTTCACAGACTGAATGCTGCGTCATTGCAGCCCAGAGCTGAGAATGATTTGAAAGTTTAAACTTCTCATTTCTAGTTTCCCAGTTTCTTAATTTCTCAGAGTCCTGATTTCCTGAATTCCAATGTTTTTAGTTGTATAATAGCAGTTTCCTGGTTTTGCTATGGTTTAAATTCCTCAGCAACATAATTACCCAGTTTTCAAGTATCCTAGTTCTCAATTTTAATAGTTTTCCAGGTTTCTGCTTATTATTATTATTATTATTTTTTTTTAAACATTTCTTAACATTTATTTTCCAGTTTCCAAATCATGTAGTTTCTCAGTTCCTTGCTTTTCTAGCTTCCTAGTTTCCTAGTTTCCAGAGTCCTAGTCACTGATCATTTGTCATTCTTGAATTTGTCATTTATATTTTTGTAACCAAGTGACCTTGGTTTTTAAAAAGATGCTATATAAATTGAATTAAATTGACTCTGTGCATATGTCCTAACTCTGCTGAGTCTGGTCCCATGGTGTTACTATAAGTGTGTGTGTGTGTCCACCTGGGATAAAGTTGGAGTCCGACAGGCAGGCACGGACTTCGCTGCTGTTTCCGGAACACTGATTCCCAGTAGGAAATAGAACGTCACAGTGACGAAGACGAATTTGAGAACCAGATGAGTCACAGTGGGACCATTCAGACCAGTCAGACCAACTCTCTGTGGAAAAATAGCATTAAATCTATTTTTACCTTTAATAGTTTTATACAGTAATGTTGTGTGCAAACTCCAGAGTCCACTATGAAGAACTTTTATAAGATGTAATAACTTTTTTTAGTATTTTTCCAACAAACCTAATACTTGGGTGCTGAATTGATCACTTTGCTCATCTGTATGTTTAGCAACAAGTTTGTTAAAGCATCAAAACTTTATACTGAAATGCATATTACATTCAAGTGGTTGCTCACTAAAAAGGCTATTTCTTTGCTTTCTCATAAAGAGCTTGAGCCTATAAACTGATTCCACAATCACCTCCACCTACAGTAACTCCCACGACAACCTAACCTTTATGACAAACTCTGGAGCTGAGTATATGTCCATATGTTAACTTTGGGATAAAATGTTTAAAATATTATTTTATAAGCTGAATCTTCTAAACTTTTGGAACGAACAGCTACAACTGACTAATAAATCAAACCTGGTGTGTAAATCCTGGGGAATTTCAGCAAAGCAGAGTTTAGGATTCAACCTCATTTAACACATCTAATTTAACTCATCAGCTAATGATTAAGGCTTATATGGACTGAATTAGAAAATAAACACAAATTAATTCAGGACGGTCACTGTTCAATACATGAAAGAGGTTGCAGTTGACCAAATAATGATTCATCCTGTCAGGACAGTCACAGATTCAGCAGATTCTTTCTTGTATGCTAGCATTTTATCTTGTGGTTTTCTTATTTGAAATATGAGTTTAGATAAGGATAACCTTATCCAATATCCTTTGGTGGCATGGGAAATCCCATCAGATGGTGCTATTCTGAATTTTTAGCAAAAATATAAACTATCATCTATATTCACTACTTTAATAATATATGAAGGTTGCTTACCAAAGTCATCTAAAACTTGTCCAGACATCAGTTGAGATAGAATTTTCCTTTAGTTCGCCCTCTAGCCTAGCGACTTCTATTCAACCTGAATAACTAGCATTGCTTGTAAGATGCAACCCACTCATCAGCAGTAAGAATCGGAAGGCCAGATTGGAATTCACAAAGAAATACAGAGATGAGCCACAAAGGTTCTGGAACCAAGATTAACCTCTACCAAAGTGATGGAACAGGGTTTTATAGACTGATCTTAGTCTATAAAATCTTAATCATAATCTTAGTCCCTTACATACTGAACTAGCATGAGGATGTGTTTTTGATAGAGACTACAAAAAGCACTTATGTTAGTCACTCTGGCCTCTAAATGCTATAAACGTAAATGTTTGGTTGGCATAATATCTTATTGACGCATGCCTGTGTTATGGGTTCATTTTCAATATGTTCCTCACTTGAATGAAGATCAAGCTTAATAGGATAATGGTCACAGTTTTTTTTTTTTTCATATGTTTATATTTCATGAGTGTCATAATCTATTGCTAGTAATGTCAAACTGAAATGAAATTTTCTCTTTTTTCATTTCTGGATGTAAACACATTTCTAAATGGTTGTAGTTAGGATACTTTTAATAAAATAAAAGCCTGACAAATCTTTACAGATGATCATATCAAAGCATCACTTTCCTGTTTTTCTTTTCATATTTAGAAGCATTTTATTTTAAATTTTAAAATATCAATGCCATTTTGGCACTTTAACTGTTAAAATTTTTATGATGCTCCATAAATATTAATGGTGCTTTAATCAATCAGACAAACAATGCAGTTGTTTTCATCCTTTCACACACACACAAATTATCTGAAACGTCAATGCTTACTGAAGTGGTCTGTCCTGTTTTTGCCAAGTGACAAGTGTTATTGGGTCAAAATGGGGAGCCTAATTTTAATATTTCCCACCATTTTCTCCCTAAATTGGACATTTGCCAGATCCCACCCACCAGCCAGCTACCAACTGAGGAGTGTGAAGGCTAACACATGCTTCCTCCGAGACACATGAAGCCAACAGCAATTCTTTTGAACTGCTGCTCATGCTGCATCAGAGGGCAGCGTAACACACTCAGAGGAAAATGCTATCTGCCTTCATGAACTCAGAGACACCCAAGATTGGTTAGTGTCACACTAATTGACAGGGGAATGATAGTATGCCACCCACTGTGTCATCTTGGCCAGTTACATCTGTTTGGTTATCATTTTTGACAGAGAACTTCCTATGATATAAACTGCCCAATAAGTCAGAAGTAACAAAAGCAAGATGGAAGTAACATTTTTTTATGCATTAAATGATGAATGAGGTGCAGGGCAGACCGAAATGCTTCCTTAAATACTAAAATGACACAGAGGAAACAAATAAATTACACAGTATAATAAAAATGAATGATTAGCTTTGCAATTTTGATGTAATGATAGTAGTTTTAAGTCTCACGCTTTTTAATTTATTTTTTTTTATAATGGAATTTATTGCTTCCACCCTTGTGTGAGGCCACCTTGCATGTCAATGGTAGTGAAAAAAGAATATACTGGTAAATGTTGAAAATGGCCCATATTTGATCAAATCTTTTAAATGAATCATCCTTGAATTTATAGAATCGAATGGCTGTTTATCAGTTGTCTTTTTAATTCACTTGCATTTCATTAGCTCAGTTTTTACTTCATATGTATTTTTTATCGAATTCATTTTAATCAATTAATTTTTTTTCATCCATCTTGTTAAACTAGCTAGGAGATGGACTTAGGAACAAATTAATTCAATGCTAATAGGATACATTTCATGGTACATGTTTACCTCAATGAATTCATTATCAAGCTTAAGAAGGCTCTTTTAGAGTTTGTAAAAATGCTTACAAAGCAATCACAAAGAATTCTAAGCATAGCCATAAAGCTTTATGAATCTAAGCTTCACAGAGATCATTTCTGAATGTACTTGTGAGTAATGAAAGCTTGCTGTCAGCTCTCCCGTTGTTCACTTGTCATTAGTATTCACTTTCCTCTCTTACTGTGTGATCGTAATGAATGGTGTGACAGGTGGAGCCACAAAAAGGTCATGCCAGAGTTTCACTCAGGCCCTGGCTAATGGACAAACTGACATTTGAATACCAGAGATTCACCCATCTCAGCCAGTGTATTTTAGCCTAATGTGGGGGACATGTCTCACCATTTAGCTGCTTTTTTCCTTTATTCCTGCTGTTGTGGGTGTATTCATGCTTAAGTCTATCATTTGCTTTCATACTAAGTGTGACATTGATTTTCCTCCTTCTTCAGTCAGGCTTACTTTCTACACTATGAGTGAAAGAACATGTACAGGCATGCAATTCCTGATTGTGTGTTCATGTTCATCAGTATATCTGTGGAAATGCCTCTATGGGTGCCTCTATTTTTGAGGGTTTGTGTCCAAATATCTGGGTCTGCATTCACAGAGATTTTGGACTACAGTTTAAGATTATTACATAGACTTATTTTATAATTCTTAAATCTGCTTTCCTCTATAAATATGACAATTAAGAATGTAAAACATCTAAATAAAGCACCCCATCAGTTTATCCTATATATTAAAAATCATACATATGATATATTTAAAAGGATTATTTTTACTTTAAAAAACCTATCCTTTTTCTATTCAATAAGCCACACAATGTCAAATCATACTTCTATTATAGATGTTTTTGAAATAATACTGTTTAAATTCATAGAGGCAGGAAAATGGTTTAAAAGCAGCATTTTTTTTTTTTTTTTTTACATTTTGCTAGTGGGGTGGAGGGAGGTTGGGATGTCCGTTATTTTTTAACATTGAAGGTGGCATCCCTAACGATATCTCATGCTCAGATGTACATGCTGTACAACTGTCTGAAGTTAAATGCCAGTGATGCCTCAGTTCACCTCAGTTTTGAAAATGTTAACAAGCTGTCAATGCTCAGTTTGCACAGTTTTGTGAGCTGAAACTTCAGACGAAAAGACCACTGCTCAGTTATTGCAGCCTTCATTACCTTAAAAGGCAATCACATTACAAGGCGGCCAGTCACCATGCACAGCCTCCAGCAAGAGGATGTGGTTACCAAGCAACCACACAATGCTGATGACAGCATAGTATCAGATAGACTTTAACTGACAGTGCTAACTAAGCTTCTGATATGTATATCGAATCATGACAATGCTCACACTACACAATGTCCGATTAAATTTTCGAACATGTCAGAATTTCAGTGTGATCTCCAACAGCTCCTTGGAATGCATTTATCATGCATTGTTTACCTTCTGACACTGGGATTCATACTCTATTTACCATCTGATTCAAATGCGATTAAAGCAGGAACACCTGGACAGGATGCCAGACCATTGCAGTGCATCACACACTTGTATGCTTATTCACATCCTGGCAGCAATACATACACTTTGTTGGTATTTGGTGGCATTGCCTTTCAAGTGCTTGAACTGTTGGGGCTACCTCCCACAAGCCTCTCACAATACTCTGCCTGAATTTTTTGCTCATTCCTCCTGACAGAACTGGTGTAACTCAGTCAGGTTTTTGGGCCTCCATGAGCATGGCAATATATGACTCTCTTAATGGTGGATGTATGTACTTTGGTAACTGATGCTTTCAACTTCTTCACCAATTCCTTTACTGCTGTCTTGGGGTTCAGTTGAACCTTTCGGACCAAAAATCGTTCATCCCTTGGAGTTTATTTGTGCCTTTCTTCCTGAACGATGCAGTCGGTGTGGTCCGAAGATTTTTATATTTGCGTGCAATTGTTTGTACAGATGCTTGTGGTATCTTTGGTTATTGGGAAATTGCCTATGAAATGGAACTGCCCTTAAATTTTTCTGAGGTCTTAGTTAAGTTGCTTAGATTTTCCCATGGTATCAAGGGCAAAAAGGCACAAACTATAAACACAGTCACAGGTGAACTCCTAATTTTGACAATTGGCCAATTAGAAGCTTCTTAAAATCATTACATGAATTTCTGGAATCTTCCCGGCTGTTTAAAAAGACAGATAAGTTGGTGTATGTAAACCTTTGACTCACTGGAATGCTGATAGTGAATAGAGTCTCTGACAGATTTTTTTAAATGACTTCTGATGTGAACAAAGTACATGCACTAATTTACTAATTAAGATTTCTTTTTTAATTTTTGGTGTGATTTATCACAGTCCTGAATAATGACACTCACATTTGCTTTAGTTTTTTGATAAATAAATACATAAAATAGGAATAGTGGACTTTCAGTATATATGTGTGTGCACATGTATATATGTGAGCTGTTAGTAAGTGTGTATCTGCATGTGGGTGTTATGTGAGCGTTTAGGCTTATACACAGTAAATGTGTCTATAAATAGCAGTGTGTGTATATTTAAATTATAGCATGGGATTATGTGTGTAGGTGAATTAGTGTGTGTGTGTGTGTATACCTGGACAGGGCTGTGTGTTACACAGAGCCTCTTCAGTGTGTAAGCCAAGGCAGATGTCTCCTCCGTAAGCAGGCGGAGGGTTACTGCACGAACGAGTACGGATGTAATGACCCCCACCACATGTGGCTGAACATCTGGACCAAGAAGACCAACATGACCAGCTTCCATCCACTGAACATGGGAGAGAGAGAGAGATGGCATGAGAAGTGAAGGAAAATTCTCTTTCACTAAGCTACATTTAATGTCTCTGTAATAAATTATTCAAACACATGTCTCAGGTGAAAGCTTTACTCAGTGAATCATATAATGGTCTTGTCAATCATGCAAACTTTACATGAGGAGAATCTGTAGAACACAGGATGTCTTTTAGTACTTTACTTTACTCAAGTTTTCACAGTGAGAGGCTTGAGCCTGTGCATTAAATACTAAATTGAAGTTAAAATTTAAAAATCAGAAATGAAAAAGAAATAATAAAAAATAAGATAAGAAATACAAATTATGAAATATATGTACAGGAATGTGCAAAACGGATGTACTAAAATATGAAGGCAATGGGCAAAAACGGATGTACAAAATATGCAGTATGTTATGTGTAGTAACAATACAAAGTGCAAAGTGCAGTGTGCAGAGTGTCAGTGGAGTGCAGAGTGACTGTAGAGTCCTTGTGGAGTCTGTATGGCGGACATGTCCATGTTGAGGAGTCTGATGGCCTGAGGGAAGAAGCCTCTTTTAGCCATCAGACTACGCAAGCGTCTGCCTGATTGCAGCAGGCTAAACAGACAGTTACCAGGGTGGGTGGAGTCCCTGATTTTAGCAGATTCTTTATTAGCATTGTCTGGTATAGAGAGGGGAGAGCAGACCTGGAGATGTGCTCAGCTAAGCGCACCACTCTCTGCAGGGTTTTGCAGTCCTGGGTTACCATACCACGCTGAGATGCACTGAGTTTCTATGTAAACTTTCTATGGCCCCAGTGTAGAAAGTTTTTAGGATCTCTGGGGAGACCCTGAATTTCCTCAGCAGTCTCAGATGGTACAACCGTTGTCTAGCTTTGTTCACCTGAGCTTGAATGTGATGAGTCCAGGTGAGGTCCTCAGAGATGTGTACTCCAAGGTACCTGAAGCTGCTCACTCTCTCCACGGGGGTCCCGCTGATCTTGAGTGGGGTGTAGTTCCACTGTTGCCTCATCCACAACCAGCTCCTTGGTTTTTCTGACTTTCAGAGAGAGAGACTATTATCCTGGCACCAAGCTATGAGTTTCTCCATCTCATCAGGGTAGGCAGCCTCATCGTTGTTGATGAGGCCAATAACCAGTGTGTCATCAGCAAACTTGACAATAAAAGTGGAGCTGTGAGAGGACACACAGTCATGTGTGTAGAGACAGTAGAGCAGGGGGCTCAGGACAAGGCCTTGTGGGACTCCGGTGCTCAGGATGATGGAGGTAAACTGGCCCACTCTCACTACCTGGGGTCTGCCTGTGAGGAAGTCCAGGACCCAGTCACAGAAGGGGGCATTAAATCCACGGTCCCTGAGCTTGGAGGCCAGCCTGTGTGGGACTATGGTATTGAAGGCTGAGCTATAGTCTATAAAGAGCAGCCTTACATAGTTCCCTTTGTTGCTGTCGGTGTGGGTGAGGGTGGTGTGTAGGACGTGAGAGATCGCGTCCTCAGTAGACCTATTAGGGCGGAAGGCGAACTGGAGTGGGTCGATGGTGTCAGGGATGGAGCAGCGGATGGAGTTTTTAAATAAGCCTCTCAAAAACCTTCATGAGAAGTGATGTTAAGACTACAGGACAATAGTCATTAGTCAGGGCTTATTATTCTTTAGCACAGGAATAACTACAGATTTTTTAAAGCAGGTGGGGACCACACACTTGGGACTTGTTGAAGATGGAAGTGAACAAACCAGCTAGATGATCAGCGCAGGATCTCAGTACACGGCCAGTACACAGTTGGAGTTCTCATCACTTGGAAACCACTCGCTACTGCTGAGGATGGCCCAATATGGACAGCCTAAAGATACACTTAGAAGCCATGAAGATGGCTTTGGACTACAATTGAAAGGAACGGTTTTGCTACGATGGCTTAGGACTACTATTGCCTTGATAGTTTTAGTACTGCAATTGCTACAAACAGTTTTGCACTCAAGTCTCCATCAGTGAACAGCTGATAACTTCAACAAATAGACTTCATGTTAAAACTATAATGAATTTCCTGGTTACACATTTGCACTTTTTGAATATATAGCACACACTTATAGAACGGAATTGTTCATAATCGCACTGGTGTCACTCAGATGAGGATGGGTTCCCCTTTGATTCCTCTCAAGGTTTCTTTCTAATATCGTCTCAGGGAGTGTTTACTTGCCACCATTGCCTCTGGCTTGCTCATTATATTTCTGTAAAGCTGCCTTGTGACAAGGCAACAATGTCCATTGTTAAAAGCACTATACAAATAAAATCGAAGTGAATTGAATTGGCTGTGCCTTTGAGGTGGACGTGTCCTTGAGTGTGGTAGCTAGATGTGCCTTTGAGTGGAACAGTTATGTGTGCCATGGATTGTGGGAGGTGGGTGTGTTTTTGAGTGGAACAGGTGTGTGTGTCTTCAAGCCTATATATGGCCCCAAAGGCATGCCTATACTCTGATCTATGGACATCAATCAAAACATGCCCACTTAGAGCTGCTCTCTGAATTTACATATATAAATGTGAAAAATGCTGAAACTGAAACTGAGAGGAGAAGATAGAAAGGCAGAATGATAGAGACAGAGGATAGAGGAGAGTAGATGAAGGGAATAAGACAGAGGGAAAGGGATACAGAAAGACATGGTTATGCAGCACAAACTTATTGAGAGCATTAAAGATGATAGAGAAGGAGGTAAAAAAAAAAAGACAGACAGTGAAGGAGCAGGCAGTGAGAGGAAAAAAAAAAGAGTAAGGGAGGGAGAGACATAGAGAGAGAGAGATAGCATGGCATGTCCAAAGTGCTTAAAATACAATGATTATTTTGTGAGATATATATTTTGTGAGTGAAGCCCAAACAGGAAATTGTGATTTGACAGTGTAAAATTGAATTACTTTATAAACGTAACATGCACGATTCAGGCCAATCCGAGTCATGTCGAGGCAATCATGTTCCCTAAACTGCTTGAGTAAACTTGGCTAATTGGTTTTTACAGTGTGTGTATTATTCAACCAGATCCTGAACAAGCAAAACCGATTTGGTTCTCAAACTACTCAAACTACCCCTTCACCTCTGCTCTAATTAATGAGTGAACAAATCAGCAGCACCTCTCTATTCCTTCTAAAAGAGTGGAGAACATGGGGAGATAAAAGCCAAACATTCCCCAAGCATTCACACTGTCTGAGGTCTAATTAAGTCTGTGCAAACACAGAACTACCATCCTGTTTCATCTCAGCACATTAAAAACACAACAGTAGGAAGGATATAGAAAAAAAATCATATCATGATATTTTTTTCACAATACACAATTTATTTAGCTTTGATGAGGTTTGCTACTACATATAAACTTTTCATTTTGTCTCTTTTCGTCTCAGAACATTAAAAACCCAACAATACGAGTGAGCTAACAATGCTAGATATACACTCACTGGCCACTTTAATAGGAACACCAGCATCTCTGCTCATTCATGTAATTATCCAATCAACCACTTTTGTGGCAGCAGTGCAATGCATAAGATACAAATCAAGTGCATCAGTTAATGTTCACATCAAACATCAGAATGGGGGGAAAAAAATTTTTATCAGTGACTTTGACTGTGGCATGGTTGTTGGTTCCAGACGGGCAGGTTTGTGTATTTCAGAAACCGCAGATCTTCTGGGATTTTCACACAGAAGTCTCTAGAGTTTATGTAGAATAAAGCAGAAAAAAAAAAAAAAATCCAGTGAGCGGCAGTTCTGTGGGTGGACATGCCTTGTTGATGAGAGAGAGGAGAATGGCCAGACCAGTTTGAGCTGACAGGAAGCTTTCCGTAACTCAAATCATTCTTTACAAATGTGGTGAGCAGAAAAGCATCTCAGAGCTGGATGGGCTACAACAAAAAGTGAATAAAAGCCCACTCGCCACTGCAACCCTACTTGATCCAAGGGAATTAATGTAGCTAGTTAATGCATTGCTAAATAAATAAAATAAAATGTTCCATGACTTCCTTGACTGATTAATACTAAGCATGTTACTCTTTTTTTTTTTTTTTTTAACATCACTATGGGTATCGGTATTGATGAGTCCCAAAAAATGTACTCATACTCGGTCTAAAAAAAAAAAAAGTGTATATACACTGTATTTAGTCATAATTGGGTGAATGTTGAATTTTGTCTAAAAAGGTTTATGTAAAACATTTTGTAGAATGCTTTCATGAAGCTTTTCAGCTTTTCACACTAGTGAAACTAATGGGACAGGCTGATGAAGTGCTGCGTGTAAATATATCTATTATTTATATATATATATATGTGTGTGTGTGTGTGTGTGTCTATATATATATATATATATATAAATAAAGGTGAAACAATTGCAACATGCATGATACTATGGCAATGAATGTGGGTTGTATCTCTAACACGGCACAGTTTCCCAGTGCCTTAATGAAATGAGCCTTAATAAAATAATTCCCATAACTGTTGGTGAAAGGGTTCCAGAAATCCTACCGGCAGTAAGCTAAGCAAGAGACAGTGGATGGCTGTGGATGCAGAAGAAATGAAGTCTGGTGAAGTCCGGTAAAAGCACTCGGTGCTAACTGCTGCTAGTTCCTGACCAGGTCTTTGGTGCACAGATCTGTGAGGCACAAGATTGTAACCTGTTTCCATCTGAACCACGAAATAGCCAATTTGAGGCAGCAGGCTACTCTTTAGATGTCCTTGTCTGCCATCACTACAGTTGAAATTTCTATTTTTGCTGTCTGTTTAGTTAAATGACTTGTTCGGTTGCATAGTTTGCCCAGGCATAATTGTGCAGGCCAACACTACTATTTCATGCACAGAAGTGTTGTAAATCTCCTGCTCAGAATAAATAAGCCCGGTCAGGACACTTTCAACTCAGTTAATGGCAGTAAATAATACCAGCTCATTCTCCATAGTGACCTACTAGACCCCAAAGTATTACTTATTGTGTTATTCTTTTTCTATATTCATTTTTGCTTAATTTGAAGAAGGGTGCCAATAATTCTGGAGGGAAAAGTAAGTCCGTATTTAACAAGTGGAGCTATATTTCATCCAATTCACTACTAACATACAATTCCGCCCTCAAACGTTAGTGACCTCATGCTTCTAACTATGTGCTGAGAGAGAAGCTTTTTTCACTACTAGTTTATATATAACAGTGTTATACAAAAACCACAGAAACATATCTGCTTCAGATATTACCAACTACACAAAGTGCTTTGTGACAAGTGTGCTATAATTTAGGAGGCAGTTTGCACAACGCTAAATGGTACATCAGCTTTGTACAGGACATCTCTTGACTTATTGACTCAATTTGTGGAAATGGGAACATTGTGTACGTTTCATATTTGACAAAACTATTCTTTTAAATCACGTCTAGTTAGGGAATTGGAGGCTTTACACTGCAAATGTAAAGATGAAATTAAGACTTTTCACGTCATTTTTTCTGCATCTCGATAAGAGATGATGATGAATGATGTCTGTTAAGCAAATTACAAATTTTGGTGTTTGACATTAATAATGATTACAGACAAGGAAAATTCCTAACTGTCTACTCTCCCTGTATTTTCCACCTGCTTAAGGAGCGAATTTCCATTTAGATGACATGCCTCCCCTTAATATGGGACAAGAGCTCATTTAATTAGGCTGACTCCTCCTGTATTACAGCAAGAGGTAGCAGCCAGTATAATTACCCTGAGATGTGATTACGTAGACTGTGCTGTGGGGAGTTTTCTCTATTTCCAGCGACAAATCAGAGTCTTTCCGCCTCTCAACAGCAGCACTTGCTTTTTTACTTTTATACTTACGAACAAATCCAAGTGCCTTTGTTTCCCTTTGTTCCCTTCCTCATTAATCACTGCTCAACAACCCTCTAACACGTACCGATTACCTCTGGGACGTTAGTATAAAATGAGACACGGTCCCATAATCACTCCCGCGAAGAGCACTACAGTCAGTAGAGAGTTAGAATGCGTGTGTGCGCATGTGTTATTGTGCATTAGTGCATCTGTTTTACATCTGTTCCCCATGAATTTCACATTAGCACCTCTGGCAATTATATTCTACAGTGATTTTAGTGTCATTTTATGTGAAATCTGTGTTGATAAGGACATGAATAAGCATTAAAGGATATTTATAGAATAATGCATAAGAATATTCTGTATATACACCTTATGTCAGATGGGATTTACAAAGTAAACACTCTTATCAATGGAAGAGAAAACGACACTTCATAAGCATTGGATAATGGATATTCATGGATTCCCGATGCTGCAGTGCATTGTTCTGTAAATAATCCACTCACTGTTTATGCATGTGTTATTAACGCAGGCTTGAAATGTGTGCCCAAATTCTCATGATTATGCAAATAATCTTGTACAGACATAAAAGAAAATAAGAAAATGACTTCAGTATGCACATGGTTATTATTTTTAAAAAAAATTTATATATGTCCTCTTTTATTTCCTTTCTCACTCATTTTTACATGAAAGCCATGAAAGGCCATCAGTGCACTGCTAACTCTGCATCCACATGGAAGCATTTTTTTTTTAAACCTCATGTCAGTCAGATGCCTACACATTGTGTTTGTGAAAAACCAGATGTTCTGCTGGTTGCCATGTGAAATCTGTGTCATAGGTTTATGTAGTACCATGCAGTAAATCTGTTATATATATCTGTTATATCTCTATATGGTCCAAACAGATAATCTTCACAAACAAATTAAAATACTTTTACTGCAATTAACAGACAACTTGTGTACGAACAGGACTGCAGAAACGACGTTCACAGGGTGAGTTAACGACTAAAACCCATTTTACACCAGCAGTAAATGTACTGCTTCAGCACCACAACAGTACCGCTTGGAGCACACTCCCATGTTAATCAATGTAGTGTTTTAGTGAAGTGAAGTGAAGTGACATGTGGCCAAGTATGGTGACCCATACTCGGAATTTGTGCTCTGCATTTAACCCATCCA
>CM075024.1:12697780-12713819 GCA_037576675.1 Pangasius sanitwongsei
CAATCCCTGCTGGACCTGAGACTCGAACCCACGACCTTCAGGTTCACCTTCGGGTTACAAGTCCGACTCTCTAACCACAATTATCAAACATTTCCTTTGCCCCGTGTCTACTTTTTTCCTTTTCGCTACAAGCATCACACTAGTGCTTTTAACCTAGAAATACTACAAAATACAATATTCATGCTAGACTGTGCAGTCTGGACCCATAATTATAACACATGAGTAACTTATAGCCCTATTACAACTAGAGACACACTCTTTTTCCTTTATGAATCTAAATGTTGTGAAAGTGATATTTATTATGATCAGCTTTATAGTGACGCTTGTGAGTTGTGCGTGAGTGTGATCTGAAAAGGGTCATTTTGGGTCTAAAATATACTAGGTGAATAGAAAAACTTTAATAAATCTCACAAGGAATCCTGTGTGAAGCAAAATAACTGCTGCTTTTAAAACAAATAAGGTAACTTATGACAGTTATAGCTTTGACAATTCAGACTTCAATCTTCATGGCACACACTCAAATGTAGCTGCATATCGCAGGAGAATTAAATCCCTGTGCCTGGTTGCTTGACATACATTATCTGCTTCACATCAGCTCCAACAGTGAAAAACAATTTCACACTTTTACAGTTTCAGGTATGTAGGCAAATATAGAGCTCTTGAATCTTTTGAGAGGGGCCTAGAAGTGTTAGGGTGTTTTCACACATGGTCTGTTTTCGCGTCGACTCAGGTTGATGACTCAGCATTTTTGTGCATATATGAAAACAAGAAACGACTCCGACCTCTGTAAAATGAGCCACAAGAGAACCTTACTCGGACCACCTCTGAGGTGCTCTGAGTATGGTTCGATCATGGTTTATTTCGTGGTCGACTTGATATGTGTCTTGTGAACCCAAAGTACTCCCAGTCCACTTCGCATTTTGCTTTATGGCTAAAAAAATTGAGTTTTAATATCCATAAGTATCTGCAGTTTTCTGTCGCAAATAAAAACTATGTAAAAAAATATTCTAATGGCTGCCATGGGATTGTGTGGTCCCACCAGAAACATAGGCTAATTGCTAATAGAGGCATTGTGTCACTAGCAATTATGCTATTGAGCTTATGCGTTTAGGCAGCATTAATATAAATAATGTGAACAACACTTCCTGCATAATACTGATGTATTACATCGTGTACGCATATATTTTATTTAGGCCAAACCGCATGAGAGTCACCACTAGGCATATGGCATGAAGCACATTGATTTTCGTCCAACAAAATTTTCATTCCTTGTTACTTTTTCCTTTTTCTGCTATTTTACTTCAACACTTCAACTGTTTCTGCTTGCTTTATTTTTCCTCCACAGCCTAGCATCATCAAAAACATTATCCATAACTCAGTGTTACACAGATGGACTTGGAGTTCTAAAGAAGTTGTTCTGGGAACGACAAGTCATCTGAGAGCTCATCAATGGAAAAATCCAGAAAGAGAGTGCACTTGTATTGTGAACACCAAAAGCACTTAGGTCTTTTGAAGCTGGTTCCCATTCAGGGCCACTTTAACAGGACTGGGGATGGTTCATTTCAAAAGAACTATGAAGGCACCTTAAAGCATGTGTGAAGTGCAAAATTTGACTGTGGCCATTTTCACACATACACCCATCAACCACTTTATTAGGAACACCTCATTCATACAATTATTTCAGGCTACTGAGGACACAGAGTCACCAAAAACAGACAAATGAAGGTTGTCTATGGAAAAGACTGTCTATGGAAAAACACTGAGTGGTCTTTTTTCAATCTTCAGCTGTCCAGTTTTGGTGAGTTTGTGCCCAATGTAGCCTCAGACTCCTGTTCTTGCCTGACAGGAGTGGACCCCGATATGTTCTTCTGCTGTTGTAGCCTACCTGCTTCAAGGTTCGATATGTTGTGTGCTCTGTGATACTTTTCTGCTCACCATAGTTGTAAAAAGTGGCTATTTGAGTTATGAGAGTCGGCGTCCTGGCAGATTGACTGCAGTCTGGACATTCTCATCTGATATTTCTCATCAACCAGCAGAACTGCCACTCACTAAATGTTTTTTTTTTCTGCATCATTTTGTGTAAAGACTGTTGTGTGCAATTCCAGCAGGTCAGCAGTTTCTGAAATATTCAAACCAACCCAACGGACACCAACAACCATGCCATTGTCAAAGTCACTGAGATCACATCCTGTGACACCCACCCCCCACCCCATTATGATGTTTGATGTGAACATTAACTGAATCTCTTGACCTGTATCTGCATGATTTTATGCACTGCACTGCCTCACTAGATTGGCTGGTTGGATAATTGCATGAATGAACTAGTGTACAGGAGTTGCTAATAAAGTGGCCATTGAGCGTTGTTTTAAAACTTTCAAAATGACCAATACTCAACTCTCTTAAAGTGGACATGAAAGATAACTAACATATACATACACACACACACACACACACAAACATATATATATATATATATATATATATATATATATATATATATATTTTTTTTTTATATTTTATATATACATATAAGGCACTCATTTGAAGGGCATGACTAGTTATAGGAATTAATTTGATGCCCTTACAGCGAAGCTGCATTTTTCTAGGAATGTGTTATTAATGCTTATTCCAGTGTTATTCAATGCTAACACATTGCATAATCAGTGCTTATGCATGTGTGTCCTTACAAAAGTCCCTTACACAAACATTTTAACACACGATAAAGCATAAAAAAATGAGTGAGTGTATTGTCACCTGGGCATGGTGTAGTGTTACACTCTTGGTATTCCTGTGCAGGCCCCGAACATGTCGTCCCTCCATATTTTGGTTTAGGGTTTGTGCAGGTTCGCTTTCGGCTGCGCACACCAGAGCTGCAGTCACGGCTGCATTGAGTCCATGAACTCCAGACTGACCAGCCTCCGTTCACTGTGAGCCCAGAGATACGGCCTGAGCGCAGCACGTCTCCTGACACACACACACACACACACACACAGAGATAGAGGCTGAGTTAGGATGTGTCTCTGCTGAATTGGGGATGTGAAAACTCAGATTTGGTGCTGATTCATGCAATATATGAACTGATGCCTTGTCATAAATATCGCACTTTGAGACTGAGCCGAGATGAGTAGAAAATATATAGCATATGAGATAAGAGCAGCAGACTTAAATGCAGTGAGGGTAATAACAAGATCTCAGCAACATGGAGAAAAAAATTTGCAGTCGGGGCAAAATTTTACTCTTTTATTTGTTTGTCAGGTGCTTTTAAACAAAGTTAGGGGTGGGCAAATTATAAATTCATTAATCCCCCCCCCCACCAAAATATAATCTCCCTATCTAGCTTCAAATGTTAAAGCCAAGTCAATATATTTAGACAACTGCTCACATGGATAAATTAATAGTCATGACCTTTTACATCTGTACTGACAATAAAATAAGTAGGTTAATGTCTTGTGACATGGCCTCTTGATAATATAAGAGGTAGTCATAGACTAATTTTAATGGTAGATAATTTAGCCAAAATGTCTAACTAGGTAGTTAGCTGGTCACCATGTTCAGGACTACATTTGGAGTGAGATGGACATTCCATAATACAAGAAAAAGGCATGGAAGTAATACAAATATAACTACATTTATCAGACAACAGGTTCTGAAATAGAAATAGGGCTTTCTTAATGACAATTTAACATCTTAGTTCCCCTACTTTATCTACATAAATCAATGACCAAAACAACTGTGTGAAATGTCCTTAACATATTTTGTCAGATTCAGGACTCTGTCTGTAATAATCTGTATAATTTGTTTCTGAATCCAAATTTCTCTGAGCCATTTGTCTCTAATGTATTACAAAGAGCTGATCTGAATTTTTTTCTGATATGTTAATACATAATATGCAAAATAATTCAGAAACAACTTTTTACAAATGCTTTTAACAGTTAGAAAAATAAAATTTTTAAGAATAAGTCAAAAATATGTCAAAAGAAGCTGAAATACACTACTTGAAAATATGACACATATGGCTTATGCTATTCTTTGGCTGAACTCTGGCTTTAAAATGAAATATTCTTACAACAAAGTTTACTGTTCAGGGCTTTTTTTTTTATTTTTATTTTTATTTTTGCCTATTTTCAGGCCATAGTTTGGTTGTGCTTCACTCTCCATTTTTCAACACTTGACCTTTAGCAAGGCCTGGTTAGGGATGAGAGGAATGTCAGTCTCGCTTTGCCTCTTTGCTCATTCTCATTATTTATAGAGCTCTCCATCAAACAGCCCTCTCAATGCCAATAGACTGTTTCATAACCTTTTCACACCTTAAAACCAAGAACATTGAGCTGCAGGTAAACACAAAGCGCCAGCCGACTACTCAATAAACAGCCATACACTTTCCTAGTACAAATCAATTGCAACCTAAAAGGGAATGAGCTTCAACTCATGAACACTGAGAAAAGAGTGGCCTGAAGATGAATGATGGTGATGATGATGATGAGGAGTAGTAGGAGGAGGAAGATGAAGAAAAAACTTGACTCTTTTTGGCTATGCTGCATTCCAAGTCTGTAATCCAGAAAATTAATTGCTCTAGTGCATTACAAAGTGTGGTGTGTTCACACCTTTCTCCCAAGCTTCTGAGAACTGGCATGCAACTGCACAGGAGTATCAGAAAATGCTTAGTGGTATGGGCAGCACAATAAAACATGAGTGTGAAGAAAGTAAGTGAAATGCAGTTTATTTTTCTCAAGAAATTAAAGATCTTCGGCTGACTAGGAAGCCATAGTTCCAACTACTGTGTAACTTTGTAGAAAGCAAGTGAACTGAGCTCTGACTCATTTTTATAGATTTTTCAGAACAGAGAGAACACTGTAGGAGAAAACAGGATTTAGCATTAATGTTTTCGTTCGGTTTCATTCGTTTACTCATTGGTTTATCCTGTCCAGTCCATTGCAGGGCACTATGCTTTTGGTAGGTTGGAGGAAACCTGAAGAATCCAGAGGAAACCCACAGGGACATAGAACATGAGAAAATGCAGAACTCCACACAGGCAGTAACCCGAGCTCAGGATCACACCAGGGGCCATGGAACCCTAAGGCAGCAATGTTACCTGCTGTGCCACTGTGCCCCCATTTTTGTTTTCCAAAATATTAAAGCAAATAGTAATGTTTTCCAATATGTGAGTTTTGAAAAAGAAAATAAAGCTGAGTTCCCAGGCAATGGAAAAGTGGTACCATCAAAAGTAGGTGCACTGAAGGGTTTATTTCTGTTGCAGCAATGATGCAAATACATCTGAATATCAATTTTCCAAAAAAAAAAAGGGCTTATCCCATTTGTGTGTATGTGATTGAAGCTCAGAAATACCCCTAATCCTCTGTCATTGAGTAATGGTGGCACTAAGAGGGCACTAGAGGGTGCTGCAACTACCAGGGCACCCCCAGGTATATTATATTAAAATAGATTCAATTATATAAAATATACATTTAATGAATCATAATCTTGCACTTGATTTTAATGCACATTATTATGCATGTTATTACATACTACATATATTATTACATATATTATTACGATTAATGATTAGCTCACTAGTTTGGCTACATTTGTGACCATGTCAGTATTTTATTCAAAATGAACAATGGAATCACTGAACACCTTGCCATAAAACAAAACACACATCACTAGGTGTATTGTTTCTCTGTTAATAATGACTACAAATTAGTGGTGTAACTATGCATCGCTGGTCGCTGCATAGTCCTGAAGCTAGTATCGTGACTTGAAATGAATTTTTTTGTATGCTAGCTGAGCTGATACATTGTTGGCCTCCAAAATGTTTGGATCAATAAAGCTGGTGATTTTTGGGCAGTATGAAAAATATGTTTGTGTATGTCTAACTGATTATGCAACTTATAATGATTGTAACTGTCTTTTATCTGTGTGATAGTCTTGGCATCATGCTCTATAGAAACTGTCAATAGAGCTGAATAGTGAGAGCCCACTGTTTCAGCAATTTTGGTTCCAGAAGTTTCTTTCTCTTTCATTATCTCCATTTCAGCCAATTGTTAATCTATAAAACTCCAGGTTCTGTTGGCCAGCCCAGACATATGTACATTCCTCTCTCTTGTCATTGTTCCTGTCATTGTTTCCCCCTTTGCACTGAAGTTCACGTGGCAACTAATGCCATGTGCTCATGTTTCTTTTGTTTTCTGTTCTAGTCATGTCTATTCCCTGTCCTGTCATTGGTTTGTTACCTGAATGTGTTCACCTGTTCTGCATTTAGTTCTAATTAGTTTGTCTATTCGTACCACGTCAAAGTATCATAACCAATTCTTATTGTGCAATTTACTTTAAGCCTGAGCCTCGTTTCCCATGTTCTATGTTCTGTTTCATAGTACTTCCTATCCCTATGTAGGGATTTATTCCCATTCAGCCACAAGAGCATTAGTGCAATTGGGAATGCGGTCTTCATTCCAGTTCATCCCACACAAAGGTGTTCAGTGCGGTTGAGGTCAGGACTCTGTGCAGGCCACTCAAGTTCTTCCACACCAACCTTGGCAAGCCATGTCTTCATGAACCTCGCTATGTGCTCAGGGGCATTGTCATCCTGGGAAAGGTTTGGGCCTCTTAGTTCCAGGGAAGGGAAATTTTAATGCTACACTTGTGTGCTTCCAACTTTGTGGCAACAGTTAGGCAAAGGTCCACATATGGGGGGGATGGTCAGGTGTCCACAAACTTTTGGCCATATAGTGTACATCCCTTACCTATTAGTTTGACTGTAGTTACTGAATACAATGCTGTAAAATGGATAACTGAGAATAAGCCAAGAGTTTAAGGGTTTACATAAGAGTTTGTGCCACATTGATCCAACCAGGCACGAGATGAATCAGCATCTTATAACAATTTTTAAAGCAGTAGGCAGAACTTTTTGTATAAAATACTCATGGTATTTTATGATAATTAACTACTCATCATTATATCATCAAATTATATCATCAGATCCGTTTTCCTCCACTGTTTTCATAAACTCATACTTATGTATTTTCTCCAGCATTAGTGTTTATTGAAAGATTCTAATGAATGCCATTATTATTCTTGTTGTTCAATTGTGTTTTAAATGACATTTTTCTAGTTTTCCTGTTCCAATTGATTTTGCCTGGCTTATTCACTAGCAAACTTGCAAGTTAGCTATTAATTCCTTGCTGGATTCCAGGGAAATTAGATAGTGGCATACAAGCTGTGTGTTTTATTTTTTAGGTTGTACATTTTTTTTTTTTTTTTGCATTTGTTCTTTGTAATTATCATTTATTTTTATTTTGTTTTACTGGATTGTATATTATATGGTTTGGGCTTTTGATTTATTTTAATTTCCATATGCTTTACTATACTTATGTATGTTATCATCATTGCTTGTTTAATATTCTGTCAGGTTCCTTATGAGCTTTTATTACCTTGTCAATATGCTTTGAAAATGAGACTCTAGTCTCAGTAGGGCTTTTCTGATTAATAACAACTGAATGAATAGGCTAGGCTAGTTCTCCATATTATTATAAATCCAGTTCACATGAATGTGACCTGCTGTAGATAGTTTAGCTACCCCAAAGCACCCGCTAATAAAACATTCCTGGTGCCACTGCTGATGCTTATTAACAGTTAGACAGCAGGCAATTAAAAACTGCTCCCTGCTGGATTTGTATTGCAGATAATTATGAAAAAGTGTTGTGTTTATACACAACGTGGTCACTGGAAAAAAGGAGCATAATTTATGAGCCTTACCCAGACAATTTATATTCATAAATTAACATTTTTTGTTATAGATGACTTCATGTCAATCATATAATTGATGAGGTACTTTAGCAAAACTCCGGAGGTGAGAAGACTCTTTGATACTCATGGTTGTTAAGGTTGTTGTGTAGGAAATTCAAGACACATGGAGCTTAATAGGCTAAAAAAAATCGATTTATTGAATCTACAGAGACGGAAGGATTAAGGTAGAAAAGACTGTGATTTGTTGTTTGCAATAACCAATGAAAGGAAGCTCCCAAGCAACAAAAAAGCATTCATCCTATTGTCAGGATATTGTGAGTTTAAACTCAGGAAGATTCAGGAAACAAGCTGCAATACTAGATATAGTAGATGTCCAAAAACATAACACAGTAGTGGAAATATGAATTGATTGCTAGGTAGAAAATCTAACCAATCAGGCAAGACCTGTTTAGTGTCTTTACAAAGTGAGTATAAAAAAGGAATTGCGCATCTGTGAAGTTTCAACTTGTATTTATAATAAATATTTTCAGTGATATTCTATTACTACCAAACAAGGTTTTATATATAGAGTCCTGAAAAACATCATGCTGACAGAACATGATGGGAGGAGAGACATACATGTAAAGAGAGGTACCCAAAGACCTTTTTGATGTTAGTGGACAAAAAAGTTTTAGGCAGCATCCTAGAGTCCTAAAATGGGGTAAAAGCTCTGAGCAAGATGTAATCATAGACATCAAACTGCTTTTAAAAAAGTCCTTGGGCAGTGTCCAATAAAACTAAATATGTGATTAGTTATTGAGTGAAAGCAGGGAGCATGAAGGGAGGAAAGAGCGAGATCAGAAGTTTCCTGGAAAAATCTCAGGCCAATTACTTACTGGAGCAAGAGTACGAAGAGAGGAGGGAAAGAAAAGACAGAATGAAAATAGAGTAGAGAGCGAGAGCTTGCAAGAGGATGACATGTACTTGACACTTGAACACATCACACTGCCTTCACATGTTCACTTAGTCACTGAGTGGTAGGTATGATCATGAAGAGAGGAGACAATAATGAGAGAGAGACAGGTTGTCCACTTTAGAAAATGAAGCAGCACAGAGTAACCTGTCTTTGTTACTGAAAAATAAAGGCACCATTTTTACAGAAAAGAGCCAAATTACAGCTTCATGCCAACATCACCAACATCCAGCTCCATTAGGTCTAACACACGGTTAAAAAATATCAACCTGACAATGTTTTCACTCTTGACATTTAGGAAAAGTTATGTAAAAAGCAAAAAAAAAAAAAAAAAAAATCAGAGGCATCTTTAAAAAAAAAAAAAAAAAAAAAAAAAAAAACTGTTTGCCAGCATTTAACTGATGATCATCATTACAATGGAGAGACTTTAATAAATTAGTTATGGCAAGATGTCAATGAGTGATATTTCATTGCTATTACTATTAGATTTTCATCCACATTAATCTGCTTAATGTAGGTGCATTAATTCTTTTCATATTAGTGGAGGAAGCCAGCTGTCAAGAAGTCCCCCTCTCAACGTGTGGAGTGTTTCCCAGTGTTGCGTATGCTGCTGATGCTTATTCTCTGTACACTGTGTACTTTTGTTCATGTTTAACCATGTGCCTTTGTTTTTGTTCTAGCCCTGTCTCTGCCCTTGTCCTGTCATTGGTCTGTTACCTAATGTGCACCTGTGCGCCTGTTCTGAGTTTAGCCCTTGTTGCTTATTTTGCATCTGTGCTGTTAAGTCTGAGCCTTGTTTTCCAGTTTCTTGTTTCATACTTCTGCAACTTCCTGGTTCTACAATCCTTGCCTGTTTCTCTGATTTATGCATATGGATTATTCTGTTTTGATGTTGCCTACTGGTGCTCTGACCCCCAGCTACGAACTTTGAAAACTGATGCTTGGATTACCGTAAATAAAACACATGCTGAGTTTTCACACGTGTCCTGGCTTAATGAAGCGCATGTTACACCAGCAACTCATGACAGTAGAAACAATAACGTTAACTGCGAGTCTTCATCACCAGACAGGCCACATAACACAAACAGTATACAGCAATAATCTAGCTTGCAATCTACAGGTGATATTCATCTATTTCAGTGACAGCTACTTCTCTGTCTTAAAAACAATACCTTATGTTACTGAGTACATTATTTTATGTGAGGAATAAAACACAATGGTTTCATGATTTCACAGGAAAATAATCAATGACAAGGTGATTGAGCCCAATGAGATACAATGTTACTGTTACCACTCCAAAGCTGATTATTTTACAGTTAATCTATTCTTTATGTAATGATATGTTGTATATTTTAACCATTTTATAGTATATTTTATTGTTATGTTAACTGTAACATCTGCAAAACAGCCTCTCTTTCTCTCTCTCTCTCTCTCTCGAAGTTATATAAGGCACATTTAACGCACCTTCCATAACTATCTCTTTGGAGAAAAGCTTCCAACTATTGTATGGTTTTATTTGTTAAATAACACTATTTTTTACTCTGTTTATCATTGTTACTATAGAAATGATAACATCTTAGAATGAGCGCATTATTATAAACCTGTGATATAGAAAATTAATCAACACCTTCAGACCAGATTAGAAAACTGAATGGTGAAGTAGCTAACTACTTTAGATTCACAAGGATTTAAGTCTCTATTAAGAAAACAACACAATCAAAACAGCAAGATATTTTTTATATAGATAAAAAAAAAAGTAAGAGAAGGAAAAAAAAACCCTGACTATACATCTACAATTAAATCTCTAATTAGTGAGTGGATAGGTGATGTTCTGTATCTCTCAATCCTCCTTTTGGGGACCTGTATTTGGTTAGCCTTCCTGGTTAGCCAGAATGGCATCTGAGCCTTAAAATCAAGCAGCCAGTCTCTAGAAGGGGAATTGAGTAGGCTGTAGTCCCTTTACAATTTGTTAATTTTCTCTTGGAGGGTGGTGAAAGAGTTTTCAGTGCATTTGATAAGTATAGTATGCCCTGCCAATAATGATTTGGAAAGCACATTTCTCAACATGTTGGTTTGACAGAGCTTGTGTCAGATTTTCATGCCATGCTTGACAGCCATGCTGTAGTGTGGTTTGAAGTGGTCACTCTTCTTCTTCTTGCCTCAGGAAATGTAGTTTGGTGTTAGTTTCTATGGCAATCCCACTGTATGTCAGGTTGTATCCTAGCTCTTTGACAGTATCACAAGATGTTCTCTGTTATCCCGACAGGTGAAGTGGCATAGGAGGAGGAGGTTTTCTCCTAAAATGTCACTGTCATGGTATTACATTTAACTAGATTCAGTGCCATTTTATTGCTAAGGACTCAGATGTCTAGGTTATCCAAAACATGGCATACGTGGATGAGATTTAGATCATCTGTAGCACTTCCAGCACTTTTCAAAATCTCAAGCAGCATCATTGATCAGCGTAGCCAATCAACCTACCAACATGTTTTTGGGAGGTGGGAGGAAACAGGAGAACCGAGAGAAAACCCAAGTGGACACAGGGGAGCTCAGGATTGAACTGGGGACCCTGGAACTGTGAGGCAGCAATGCTACCTGCTGTGCCACAGTGATAGCCTACTAGCTGCATGAGGCATTACATGGATAAAGTAAGGTCAAGTTTATGAAAAGCTTTTGAAAAATGAATGGTGCTGTGTGTATTAATAGTGAATGGAACTTCAGAGGATTTGTACTTACTAGTGCATAAGCAGATCTTCCAGGCCTGCTACCAAATGGAGCAGAGTCAAGATCGGGAGATATATCCTCTTTTCCACAGTTCACTGAAAACGCCTCTGCTATCTTACTAGGCTGGGGGGTTAGTGATACCGATCGCGATTGATCAACTGAGGTGGGTTGACATTTGGAAATAAGGCTGACATTTGCCTTTTTCTCCTGTGGAGGATTAATCCCTTCTTGGAAAGATGTATTTAAGATGTCACAAAGAGTTTCGCTCAGTTCACAGTCCTTTAAAACTCTCTGAGGTATCCCATCAGGGTCAGGGGCTTGTTTTTGGTTTCAATCCTCCTCAGTTTCAAAGATTTCCCATGGTTGGATCAGAGAGAGGGTGTATGGAGCAGGGAAAAAGGCAGACATGGCTAACATATTAAGAGATGTAATGACTGACATTATTTTGGATTTTGTTTTTTGATTAATTAAAGCAGCCAAAAATTACTGCAAGATTGCTTATTTAGTAGCAAGCAAACAAGCTAGTTAGTTCTACCATACGTTTTTTAAACATTAAGTTATTTTTAAATTCATTTAAATAGCACATGGGTATGGCAGCTGTGTGATTGTCAGACCTGTACAAAACATAGGTTTTAAAATATACAAAAGGGTAATCCTATAATGAAAAAAAGGAAATATATATAATCATATAAGCACTATAAGCATCATTTAAGGGTTGAGTACATTAAATAATAGTAATAATAATAATAATAATAATAATAATAATAATAATAATAATGAATTATGTTATGATGGCATATATTATATATTGCAGCCTGAAAACTGGCAGACGGTGTGGTATTTCTACACAGAACTGCAAGTCTTTCTTCAAATTAGTCAAAGCAGGAGCATTTGATAATCAGTTTTGCCCTTCCCTAGATGTCACCTTGTCATTTTTTGCAAATCACAAACATGGTGCTGTTCTATCAGACCTTTGAAGCGTTGATGCCCTTTTCTTTGACATTTTGCCTTCTAGGCTCATTTGAAGTCCAGCCTTTTATTTATTGCAGGTGAGTTTCTGCAGATAAGCGTTAGCAAATTGTTATTCTAGAAGAAATGAAAAAAAAAAAACAAACAAACAAACAAAAAAAAAACGTTTTGATACGCAGTCCAGAAAGATCCTTCTTATTTTTTTCTGCCCCATTACTATGGGGATAGAAAACCGTGAGGCTATGACTCCTCCTTGGTGACTGAGAAGCACAGATCCTTTCTTGTTGAGACTTGCGAGCACAGAGACTGCTGTCTTCTTCAGAACTGACAGGTGCTGAAACTAAACCTCCTTTATTTGAACTCTTGTATACGGTGGCCACTGCTCTTTCATGGGAACTGATATGCACAGAGGCCACGCTTCCTTCACAGGGATTTGAGGCATAAAGGCCATGCCTTTTCTACTGAGAGTGATAGGCAAAGTGGCCACACTTCTTTCAATGGGACTGACAAGCAGAGTGGCCACGCCTGCTTCACAGGAAGTAAAAGCACATCTTCTACTGAGAGTGATACGTCTACTTCTACTTATACTTCTTCTACTGAGAGTGATAGGCAAAGTGGCCATGCTTCTTCTACAGGGACTGATAGGCACATTGGCCATGCCTCCTTTACTTGAACTCTCATATACATAGGCACAGAAGCCATGCCTAATTCACTGGGACAATTAAGCACAGAAGCTGCACCTTTTCACTGGGACTGACATGGACAGTGGCCACACCTCCATCACATGGACTGACAGATGTAGAATCCATGTTCGTATTTTGAAATAATAAATTCCATTAACAAAGAGTTTTGAATGTGGCATTGTACTGTACTGATAATACCCGCTTTGCTATCTTATTATTATATTCATCTGTATTCCAGCTGGCAGTCTTTGTTTACTTATGGATTCAGATTGATACAGAAGGCACTAGCAAGGATGCTCGCAAACAGTCCGTGCATTTCATCGTTCATCGTCTTTCACAGACCCGCTGATGGCTGACATACACACTTTCTGTGCTGAAGTAATTATAAGATGACGCACAATATAAGTTAATTACTTGCCATGAGAGCTCACAGATCTATCATGGCTGGGCGAATGAGTGTAAAAAGGGCTCATCAGATACAGCTGGATGGTTAACAATGGATATGAGGAGAGATAATTGCTCAGATAAAGGAACGATTCCTGTGCTCTATATGTAGAACTGTATTCAGTAAGATTAGCTCTCCACATGACACTGTGGTAACTCTATTCTTTCCAGGTGATACCAGTGATTTTATTTCCATTAGCACAGCAGTGTTGATGTTTTTCCATCTCCCTTCACCCTGTGAATATATACTTTAAATTGCATGCAGTTCTTCAGTAATTGCAATCATGCGGACACGGGTTCTAAAAACTTTTGTGCCCAGGGACCCCTTTAACACTAAAAAAAATAGTACAGATTTACTGTATTTTATGAACATAATTTAACTATTCAAATATTAGGCTCATTATTTAAATGATATGATACAATACAATAATATTTTATACCATGGTACTGTTGAATTTTCAAATCTGATTGGTCAGAAGGTGTTGATTAACTGTCTATAATAGCAGCTCTGACTGTAGTGCTGCTGAAATTCAAATCACTGGTTTATATTAATGCACTTGTTCTAATATGTCATTATTTCTATAGTAACAACTCATTCACAGGGACTTATATGATGAATAATCTAAGCCTAATCATAAATGGATCTAAATAATGTGCTGTTATTTAACAAATTAAAACACCTGATCATTGATATGATGAATATGACGAAAGGAGATTTATGGAAGGAGTCTCCAGTGTCAGGGATTTATGACAATCAGTAAGTTTTGTGCAAAGAGTAAGTCTTTAAGAAAGACAGGTTTCTGTTTTCTGGTTTCTTTTTAAAATGACAAGCTGCATTTTTTTTTGAGGAGGTTAAAGGTGTGATTATAGTCTGTTTATAGCTGCCATCATGTCTTATGCTTGTTCTACAACATTAAACGTAACTATAAAGGGTTAACAGTATGACATCTTGTTTATTAATATATTTAAAACATTGTAATCATTGGGAAATTGCTGTAGTATAAGGGGAATAAAACATTTCAGCATACCCAGTCCTGTTTTATTCCTTACATGACTATTTACTGGAGTCATATATCCAGTTTATTCCTGACCTTTCCACTACCAGAACACATTTTTATTAAAACTGTTATTAGACTCATGTTGAAATGTATTTATTCATGTTGACATTATATTTATGGGCCTACTTGTTTTTAACTTTGATTAAATTCACATGAGAGACTAATAAATATGAGAGCCCTATAATAAATATGATAACCTAACAAAACCACTGTAACAAAATGAAACACTTACGGACCACCTGACTTTACGAACCCTGGACCCCACTATGAGAACCATCGGTTTAGGACACGGTGTGACTTACTATAATCTATAAAAATCACTGTTTAAAAAAAAAACAAAAAAAACTTCACTGTAGCTGAACTCTGTGAAGTGTGACTTCCAGAACTGCATCCGAAATTTGAAAGCAATGTAGAAGAATATGTAGTTCCATTTTTAAATACAGACTACAGCTGCTATTTTCAAATAAGTTTGAGATTATGTATCTTAACAATGCTGTGCAAATTGAATATATGACAATTTGGGCATCTGTTTTCAGAAGAGAAAAGCTTCAGTGCTGAATGAAAAGAGAAAAATGTGAGACACAAATGTGCTAGCTGATCGACTCTGGTGTACGTTTGATCTTTTACTGAACTGCTCCTTTAATTCACTGCCGTCTGGATGCAAAGGTTTAATCACAGAGGAGACATTCGGATATTTTATTACAGACGCCGTGCCGTCCCAGTAGGGCTTATGATACCAGAGTCTTTGCTCTTTGGCCTATAAAAGTTCTGAAAATGGACAAGAGGGAAGAACAAAGGAATAGCTAAATGTGTGTGTGTGTGTGTGTGTGTGTGTGTGTGCTCCACTTCACTGCTGTAATTGTGCTCTTGGTGGGTGGTTGATGAAGATTAGCTGCTGTAGTAAGGCACTAACAATCCCAACAATAACATCTGACGCCAAACATGTTTTGCTGAAGGCGGACTGCCTTTAATTGGCTTGTGTTGCATTCAACAACACATTAATTGACATCTCGTTTATGAAGTGTTAATAACAGCTTGTTTACAGATGTTGAGGGTAAAGTCCCACTGTATGTGATGTGCTCTGTGTGGGTGGTATGTGTGTGTGTGTGAGAGAGAGAGAGAGAGAGAGAGGGAGAGGGAGAGAGAGAGAGAGAGAGAGAGAGAGAGAGAGAGAACAAATCTTAACAGTGGTTCTGTTTCAAAAGTATCCTCTATATATTTGTCATCTTTGTCTGAGCAGTAAAGAAACACTCCATTCATTTATATTGTAGATCATTATAGAGGGGAGACAACGAGAGAAAAAATATAGTGGCTTGAGAGATAGAAAGAGTGAGAAAAAGAAAATGACAGAGAGAGAGATAGCAGAGAGATAAGCTGAATGATAGAAGATATATATACAGTCAGGTCCATAAATATTGGGACATCGACACAATTCTAACATTTTTGGCTCTATACACCACCAC
>CM075024.1:12713919-12731373 GCA_037576675.1 Pangasius sanitwongsei
TGGTGGTGTATAGAGCCAAAAATGTTAGAATTGTGTCGATGTCCCAATATTTATGGACCTGACTGTATATATATCTAGTGAACAAGATGGGAGTAGGAGAGACAGCATGAGAGATATTAAAGAGAGAGAACTGGATTGAATTGAAGAAGTGAGAAAGACAAAAGGTGTAAGAGAGAAAGAGTAGATGACCGAAAGAAAGAGAGAATGATCATGGAGATAAATGAGTAGAAATTGAGTGTTTGTTTTTACTACTTACTAATGAAAATAAAATATTGTTTAGCATTTCTAAGCTGTTCAACAATCTGACTAATCTTTAAATAATTTAGCCCTCCAATAGCAATAATTAAAAAGCCTATGAAACATAGGCTGTTATTTTATTAGATTTTAGACCACATCGCTGTTGAATTCCTGATTCTGGATGGTCAAAATGTGTTGACTAAATTTTTATAACAGCAGCCCCCTGAGAGTAGATCCAGCTGCCAGGCAAATCACAGGTATGCATTAATGCGTTCTTTCTAATGCATCAATAGATTAATCATTGATATGAACTTTTGCAAGATGAGATGTTAATATAGCATTTATGGAATGAATCTCCAATGCTGGTGCTATTTAATGGTCAGAGATATAGCTGTAACTTTACGTCTTTCCACACGGATGAGTCTTCAGGATGGTGACATGGCGCACATGACATGGTGCAAGTCTTATTATTTTTATGGCTGATTTAATATATGTTACATGTTTGTAGACATTCTACAGCATTAAATGCAACTTTAAATGGATAAAAAGTTCAGTGTGTCGTTCTTTAATGAAGTTAAAAAAAAAAAAAAAAAAAAAAAAAGCAAGGTCAAACTGCTGTGGTATAAGAGAAATAAATCACTTCATTGGGTCTGCCTCATGCCATTCCACCACTGATTAGTTTCCTGTAATAACATATAACCAACTCTTTTACCTTACATAGCCAATATTAGGTTTATAATACATCCATGTTTCAAAAATGCTTTCTTCAGGAATAGTTTTCCAAAACATGTATACAGTTGTGCCTACGACCATTTGACGAGAGTGGTCTTGGAAAATGGGCACCAGAACATACCGGCCTTAACTGTCTTTAAAATGACTGTGTAGCACAAGGGGAGCCTATAGTCATGAAAAGTGTAGCAATTGGGCTTAGTCTACTGCTTTTATGAAAGTTTGATGGGGTGCTGAAAGGCTGGCTGCATGTAGCTGTAGTTCAAAATACAACCGGAAGCTTATTTGAGATAAAATGGTACCAATTCTAGTTGGTGCTCAAAGGAAGATCCTTGTGTCAAGGACTGGTTCTGCTCTGTACATTAACTCTTAAAATTCTCTAAGGTTGTTATTATTTTTAATCTGTGTATTAGAAAACCTACATATTACATAATAGTGGAAACATGGGTCATTTCTTATAGAGGTATACTGGTTCCTTGAAAGGGGTAATGGAATGGTACCAGCTGTGGTACTATAAATCAATGGAAAATCAATAGCAGGGGAGAGCGAGTGAGAGAGTGAAAGAGAATGACATTATTCACTTCAACACATCATGCTGCCTTCACGATAGCGGACAAAAACGATGAAGTATTTCGCCCTACAGCCACCGCACACACAGTCTATCACAGAGAGAGGCAGACAGCAGTGAGATAAGATCACTAATACAGAGGAGAATATATATATATAATGGTCTAACAGAAGGATGAATGAGAGCTTACCATCGGTGGAGCAGCCGGTGGAGCCATCACTGGAGCAATAGCGCATCTCAATCCTCTGCCTCCCAACCTCGAGCATGTTCGGCTCGGCCACTCGCGCCCTACACGTGTAGCGAAATCGCTGCTCATAATGACCTCCATTATCCGAGATGTTCACAGGGGTCCAAGGTGTCCATGGTGTTGTTTTCTTCAGATCAGGACAGGGAAGAGTATTACACGACTGGTATTCCTGTAAAAGAAAAAAAAAATCTGTCAAACACATTCTCATGGTTTTGACTGGCGTATGTTAACACTTCATTTTGTTTTTTAATATTATATATTATAAAACTAAGACATCAGAGGAAAAATCCACCCTGGACAACTGGCATATTAAGCTTTATAATCAACGTGTGATCCTTACTGTTGCCCAAGATTTATTTTGTAAACAAATTCTGGGTTGACTTTTTTTTAGTTCTGTCATTGACATGCTGGCCTACAACACCCACAATGCCGTTTGACTGCCTACTGATACTGGTGCCAGTGGAATTTAGCTATTGCTTCATCTTTACCTAAAGATGCTCTCACTTTCGCATCCGTACACTCTGCTTAAACATGTCAGCTTCCAAAACTTAAACTTTCATGCTAATACTGTTGTCGATGCCATTGTGCTCGCCATCTCATAGACTGCTAACTAGCTGAGCCAAGTCTCTGCTGTAACTTGTGATGTATAGCTGCATTGCATTCTGAAACTTTGTGTCCAACGTTTGCTGTTTCCACTACTTCTATGTAGGGTTTCTCATTAATCTGAAAGGGGTAATAGGAAATTAAGCTCATACCAAGCAACAATAAGGTAAAAAAAACAATTAACCATTACATTTAAAAGCTCTCATTACAAACCAAACAAACTCTTGTATGATAGATGAGCTCGCTATTTAAGTGGTCACAATTAATTTCACCTTAGTAACCTTGGTAATATTAGTTAACATGAGCAATAAAATACTGACAGTGCATGTACATTTATGTGACCTGTGATTAGCACCAATTTACGACTCCTGTAACAAAGCAAATTTTGGTAAAACAAAGCAAATTACAGACAATTGGAGTAGATGATCCGTTTTCCATATACTTGATTTGGCTTATGAGAATCTGGTTGATTCCAGTATGGCACACACACTGATGTATTGTAGCTAGCAACACTGGCAAAAGTAGCATCTGTTGTGGTTTTATCTATCTTGTTAACGTTAGACAGTGCTGCTAGCTAGCTATAGGTTTTACAGTTGCTAATGCAGTTGCTAATCTTATTTTCAGCTATAAAGAGAAAAAAAGGTTCCACAAATAAAATGTGTGGCATGACAAATCAAACATGTGATGCCATAGTGACGTTAAAGTCCAAAACAGATCAAAAGGGGAAACAGACCTCAACCTGTGCTATTCATTTTATAGAAATGTACAAATCCATTATCTATAAAGATTTGCTGACTACAATGCCTTTTGTGTCATGTTCTAATAAAATGCTTTCCAAAGGTGGAGTACTGAGCTGCGGTCATTTTCCATCCATTTATTTATTTCTGCTGTGTAGGCTCTGAGTGGCTGCCAGCCCTTGCCACAAAAAAAAGATAAAAGTCATCTGTGTTCATCCATCAACCTGTCAAAAGGAGTATGCTGTCCTCTCCTCAAAAAAAAAGAAGAGGAAGAGAGGCTCAAGGTTAAAGGCCCTGCGCAAATTTATGTTGAATTACAGTTAAGAAGAAATAATGTTTTTTCCCCCCACACTGTTTTCAAGCCTTCTATCTCTGTAATCATCACTGCTCTTAAAGGAAAATTATATTTCACCCAAAAATCATATTTTCCCCCTAATGTTAGTGTGTTTTGGTGAAATGTGTGCCTCTGAAGTAGGATTTGGTGTAAAAATGGACCCCATACATCACGGAGCATAGAACTGCATGGAAACAGTTCAGTGACATGGCATTACTGGGTCACTGGATAAACTCACAGGACAGTCAGACTAAAATAAGATACAGCACCTAGGCTCACCTAGGACATAGAATAAGACAACAAAATTACTTTCAAAAGAAGGGACTAAGGTTTAGAGTTGTAAATGTTGTGTTTCACAAATTTTTGGTAAATCTCAGAAGTTAAAAAATCATGACTTTTTTTTCCCGATACAATAACTATTTATAGCTATTTCTAAACACAGGGGGGAAAAAAAACAATAACTAATGAGACATGCTGTTGGGGAAGAGGGAGGAAACCTGAGCACCCAGAAGAAACCCAAATAGAAACATGCTTGCTAAAATGAGGAGGATTTTCCTTTAATGTATATTTTTTGCTTTAATATGTAATATTTAACATACATAAGAGCATGGCACTAATGAGTTAAATTAGCTTCTCTGGTGAATTTCACTGTGTCATTTCAAATAAAAATATAAAAAAAGAACCCAATGAAGAAGACCAAAGTAACAGATACACACATTTGTTGTGAACACTTAAGAAGGCAGATGATGGGTCTTACTGACCAAAGTGTTACTGTGCTTGTGAAGATGCTGGGTAATGGGAAGCGTTGATTCACAGCTTGAAAGCCAAAAGTGTTTACACATGGACTTTGCCAATAATTAGAGCCTTTTAATCAAAACCACATGGTGTGTCTGTAAAATGAACAAGCCCTAACTAGGACGCAAGCTGTTCATTTCCTTTATAATGATGAATGCACAAGAAAGCGTCACTAAAATGCTAACATTTTAATTTCAGTGCCTTGAAGAGTTTCATTAGATGAAATCTCATTAAGGAAAATTAAGACAAATTGTTAGCAAGAAGCTATTGTCTAGATGACAAGATGTCTAAACACTATTGTATGTGAAAATCATGAAATAGTCAAACTAGCCTATCCGGAACCATGCCACAGTCAAAGTCACTGAGATCACCACTGAACCATCACCATCACATTTTTTCCCCCATTGAAGCTCTTGGTCTGTATCTTCTGATTGGATAATTGCACAAGAGAGCATGTGTACAAGTGTTCCTATTAAAGTGGCAAGTGAGTGTGCTTGTTTAACTTGTAGATTTGTGGTAATCCTCATACACCGATCAGCCATAACCTTAAAACCACTGACAGGTGAAGTGAATAACATTGATTATCTCGTTACAATGGCACCTGTCAAGGGGTGGGATATATAAAGTTGATGTGTTGGAAGCAGGAAAAATGGGCAAGCGTAAGGATCTGAGCGACTGTGACAAGGGCCAAATCGTGATGGCTAAACGACTGGGTCAGAGCATCTCCAAAACTGCAGGTCTTGTGGGGTGTTCCTGGTATGCAGTGTATAGTAGCTACCAATAGTGGTCCAAGAAAAGACAACCGGTGAGCTGGCAACAGGGTCATGGGTGCCCAAGACTTCTCATTGATGGGCCAGCCTTCAGTCCCCACACCACACCTACCTAAACATTGTTGCAGACCAAGTACACCACTTCATGGCAACGGTATTCCCTAATGGCAGTGGCCTCTTTCAGGAGGATAATGCTCCCTGCCACACTGCAAAAATCGTTCAGGAATGGTTTGAGGAACATGACAAAGAGTTCAAGGTGTTGACCTGGCCTCCAAATTCCAGAGATCTCAAACCGAGCATCTGTGGGATGTGCTGGATAAACAAGTCCGATACATGGAGGCCCCACCTCACAACTTACAGGACTTAAAGGATCTGCTGTTAATGTCTTGGTGCCAGATACCACATCACACCTTCAGTGGTCTTCTGCCTCGAAGGGTCAGAGCTGTTTTTAGGCAGCACAAGGGGGACCTACACAATATTAGGCAGGTGGTTTTAATGTTATGGCAGATTGGTGTAAATTTACAGGTAATTCACTGCTTTACATTGGTGCTATAATGTGCTTTATGCTAAATGCAGTTGGATGTGAAGCACTTTGAGATTTCTTTACACAAAATTAATTGCGTTATATAAATAATAATAATAATAATAATGATAATAATAATAATTTTTATTATTATTATTATTATTATTATTATTGTTATTATTATTATTATTATTATTAGTAGTAGTAGTAGTAGTAAATACATTTCTGCCCCCATTCTCTAACAAGACAAGTATACACTGTACATGAAAAAAATAGAAAAAATAACAAAGAAAGTCTCTAAGGAAGCACATAAACCTTCATACTGCAAGGTTAGTGTCTGTTATCTGATTGGGGAGAAACAGCTAGTGGTTGGGAATTGCCAGGCACTAAATTGGGTGGACATTTTTACCACGTTTTTTCTTAAACTGGCTCCTTGTGTGCCAGAATTCAGCCTCAGCAACATCTCATGGGGTTTCCCAGACCACTACACATACTTACTGTCATTGTATTAGGGGCCATTTTAAATTTTGGAATGTACAAAACTCAACCTGTATTAGTCTTTTTTTTTTTTTTTAAAAAAATACCGGTTCCTCCTTTTAGACCTGATCATTTTTGATTTATGTTCTCCTCTTAATAAGACAGATGTGTACATGAGAAATAAAGAAACCAGGAATAACCAGGTGTCATTATCCATGCATTGCTCTAACAGCTCTATTTCAGGATATGTACAGTATTACACTGCTGCAAAACACTAAATTGGATTTAATTAGGAAATTGCCCCCTCTAATAATCCCCAACTGGGCCAATCATGCACACTACACAGCATGCTTTGAGCTGCTGATCCTCACTGAACTGATTTTGTACCATCTGCGCTGTGTGTGAGGATCATAATGTGAGATATCAGGCGAATCCGATGCACAACAAGGGAATCAAATTCAGTGCTTTGACCATAATGATACACAATAAGGCAAGACGGCCATACTCTCCAATCCTTCACAATATCTTTCTTACTATGGGTCAAAGGAAAATGTATTGCTTTCATTCTAGCTTAATCCTTTACTATATCCTTTATGCGTTCTCTAATCCTTTTTTAAAATCCTTTATCACCATATCTCCAATCTTTGTTAATCCTTTCCTTTTGTAATCCATTCCATGGCTATATAGAATATCACAATACGGCCACATTCCCCTGTCCTAATCAATATCCTTGACCTCGTTTACACTGGTCTTGTATCTGGATTTTAACCTCATACTCATTGTTGACTCTAGTTAGCCCGATTTTTGCATGTAATATACAAATTTACTCATGTATACTGAATAGAAGAATTTTGCTCCATCGACAGTCATGACTTTTTAATTCACCCAAACTCAGAGGACAGTTTCTGGAAGTCAATCTTCCAGTTAATCAAAGAAGCAGATGCTCTTAGACTGTTTAATACAGCAGTGAGCCTGTAGCTGCAGCAAACACCACTGACTGCAGTTTATCCAGTGCAGCCATATGTGCAAACTGTGCTAATATGCTATGTGTTTCTTGTGTTCACTAACTCTGTGTGGCAGACACAAACACCATGGGCATGAGCATCATAAAACATAATGAATGGGACCCTTCACTGTTGTTCACTGTGATTTGGGAAGATGGATGTATTTAAACTTGTATAACATCTGCAAAAATGTGTCCCAAGCCTCCCAAAGTGGATGGAATGATTTGATTTAAATCTGTTTTAGGTGCATTTATACATCCCTTTGTTATGCGGACGAAGGAAATGAATCCTATGCTATACCCTTCCACTTTTACACTGAAAAAAATTTGTCAATTTTTTTAAGTGGTTGCATGAATTTAGTTTTCTGTCATGGAAGAGTCAGTAAGTTTTCTGCTATGGGAGAGTCAGTAAGTTTTCTGCTACGGGAGAGTCAGTAAGTTTTCTGCCATGGGAAAGTCAGTAAGTTTTACACCACTAGAGAGTTGTCGTCCTTTTTTTTTTTTGCAGACATTCCACAACATTAAATGCAACTATAAACATATAAAAAGTATGATGTATTGTTCTTTAATAAATAAAAAATTGTCACCATAGGAATTTGACATGGTATTGGAGGAATAAAACAATTTGGGATGTGCTGTTATAGGAAAATAATCAAGTTTGGTGTAGTAACATCTTTGAATATTGTCCTATAACAGCATATCATATCATAATTCATCATATCTTTTTTTATTTCTTGATTAAACTTTCCTTCTTATTTAGTGCCATCCTCTTGTTCTCCCTTTTCTCATTCTCTTCTACCTCAAATCCCTCTCTCTACCCTTATTGTATAAATGTTAAGCCAGGAGAGGATTGTAGCTCAATTGGCTAAAATTGCTCAGTGTTATTGTATTGTGCTCTTTGACGAATAATGTAAATCCCAATAGGAAGGATCACCTTCCTTTCCTCCACACACACTCTATTATTTATTTCACTGGGATCCCCCACTAGTACTTTTCCTAACTCACAGAGACGCTCACATGCACACACACAAATCAAAAAGTGCCACACTGCACCAATAAAATGTAAAGCAGCATAACCCCATCCATTACCTCAGAGTCCTCTGAGTGTATCTGTTATCGCTGCCTCACCCGAGAGACCAGCCAACTCACTGTGAACCCGCGAGACAAATAAGCTCAATTACCAACCCTGGCAAGTGCACACTGTGGCCCACGCAACATGATACACCCCTTCCATGATTGCCATGAAAGCTTACATCACACAGGAACGTGTCTGAATTCCCTGATGCGAAGAGCTTTCACTCTTCTCTCAGTTTCAATTAAGCAGAAATGCACCCAAAACAAAACAATGTTTAAAACAGCAAATAATTTATAACTATTTGGAATTTCCTTTTGTGCTTTGGCAAAATGAAGTTTAATTCTCAGTGTAAGTGTCCTCTTACTGCCCTACTACATCAGTACAAACACTTATCCATTGTAATCTAATCTAATCTAATTTAATTTAATCTTATCTAATGTAATTGAATGTTATCCCAACTAATATATACTAATCTAATCTAAATGAACCAAATATAATCCAGTGTAATCTAATCTAATCTTATCTAATGTAATTGAATGTTATCCCAACTAATATAATATATACTAATCTAATCTAATCTAAATGAACCAAATATACTCCAGTGTAATCTAATCTAAGCAATCTAATCAAATCCATAGTATTCTAAACTATCTAAACTAATCTAACCCAATCTAATGCAATCAAATCAAATCAAATCTAATCTAAACAAAGGTAATTGAATGTGATCTAAATGAATCTAATCTATACTGATAAAGTCTAATCTAATGTAAACAAGCATAATCTAATCCAATGAAATCTAACCTGATCTATGACAATAAAATCGACTCCATTGTAATCTGTCGAATCGAATCGAATCTAATCTATTCGAATGTAATTTGAATTAATCCTATGTAATCTAAACTAATCGAATCTAATCTAGACAAAATTCAGAGAGTAACTGCAGTGTACAAGAGCAGAAACCGGTTTATACAGTATTTGAAATGTTATATATTGATGATGTAATATCTGTTCATGTTTTTAAAGCAAAATCTTTATTGCTCTAGAAGTGTTTTGCCACTGGAAAGGAGAAATCCTTAGAGTTTATAGTATGAAGATCCTCAGTGAAATGATCAGCCAGCCTTCTTTTTTTTCCCGTGATGTATAGCTGATTGCATCTCTTGCAGGAGAGACAATAAACAACTCCTGCAGTGATGCATGAGAAGCGATGGGTGACAAAAACTGATCTTTTGGTGTCTGCGATTTTACTAGCTGTCTAAATAAATCTGTTTGCTGAACATCAACAGTTGCAGGCAGAAGAGAACTTTTCCTGGTTAACTTTTATCTTGTTAAACAACTGGCTTTTCTTACTTATAGCTACAGTTCCCATGTAAAGGTACAAACAAAATCATTTAAACAAAATTTCCTATACAATTAAAATCTTTGCATATTTGGGTATGGGTACTTTTGTTCAATCTACAATGCGTAATTGCTCATATGGAGAGGTTTCTGTGAGGATGTTTTAAGGATGGGAAGCTTTGTGGTTTCTTGACAGCTGCATGTCTTATTTAAATATGCGTGGAACCATATCATACCATCTAATTGTTCATTTCTTTTCCTTTATACAACAATTAGTTCTGGTCCACTAATTTGGTTGGTCAAGCTGCATTTCAAAAGTGCTTATATTTAGTATACCTGCACTGGGACGTTTCACTGTGTGTATCACTCTACTCATTTGTGTTTGCCATATAAAATTCCACTTCCTAGTTCGAAACGGTTACTACAGTAATAAAAAATAATAATACGTTTATTTTATATAGCGCCTTTCTGCAAACTCAAGGTCACTTTACAATATGAAAAAACATGACAGCAGACAAAGAACAAAAGAAAATAAACAAGAAATCCATGGCGTGAATCAGATCATGCAGTCAGAGAACAGAAAAACAAGAAAGAAAAAGATGTGTTTTAAGGTGGGTTTTGAAATCCTGTAATGAAGAAGGATCACGTATGTTTTTGGGAAGAGAATTCCAGAGTGTGGGAGCAAAGAGACAAAACGCTCATCCACCAAACTATACTAACCTGTGGTGTGGAATTAACAGTAGACCAGTATCTGAAGAGCGTAATGTGCGAACTGGGGAGTAAGTATGAATGAGATCAGAAATGTATAGGGGGGCGAGACCATGAAGTGCTTTGAAGGTGATGAGGAGAATCTTGTATTGAATACAAAAACAAACGGGTAGCCAATGAAGTCTGTGTAGGATGGGAGGATTTCTTAGAAAAAGTGAGAACCCTAGCTGTTCAGGAGTTCTGGATATATTGGAGCTTATTTAATGTTGTGTTTGGTAGACCATAGAAGAGAGAATTACAGTAGTTGAGTCGAGAAGTGATGAAGGCATGAACCAGTGTCTCAGCGTCATTGATATTTAAGAAGGGATGTAAACGAGCAATATTACGGAGGTGAAAGAAGGCAGATTTAGTGAGTGAAGAAATGTGAGGCAGGAAGGAGAGAGAGGAGTCAAAGATTATACCCAGGTTTTTTTTAACGGTGGTGGAAGATCGAACCAAGTTCCCAGCAATGTTAACATTATCAGCACAGAAAAAAGCAACATTACAGTACAGTACAGAACAGTACAGTAGTGTTAGTGGCATCACCAGCAGACACGGCAAATGATAATTTTCAGGAATTATAATTTTAATCTGTATTTTCAGTTGATGAAAAAAAGGAAAAGGGACACTATTTTTATCAGAAGCACCTTTAATGGGAATGTACGACTCAATGTGAGCTACCCAACATGCTATAAAATGTGTGGCTTCATCGGGATCTACTTCCACTAGTGAAGCAGAAATAAACAGAACACATGGCCATATTGTGTCCGATATGTTAGTTACTAGATATTCATTTTTTTGTTTATAGAGCTGTTGTATAAAAGCATATCGCACTCGCAATCTTGCGGTTATACTGAATATCTGCATGGCTGTGATTAGCTACGGCACTCGCCCTGTGGGCTCAGAACCACACCGAAACACACTGTTGCTCATGCAATATTGCTTAAAAAACAGCATACTCTGTCTTGTTTTATTATTTACTTAAAGTTCAAGTCAGGCTTACTTTGGAATATTTGGAAGACTTTTAAGTAATAAAATTAACCAAAGTCAAATGTCTGATCTCCTTTGGCCAGTAATTTGACTGTGTGGTCATACAGGAGTATACACTAAAATTCTCTAGTATACCCTGAAACTGACTGAATGAGTCAGAATGAATAATCATCATATGACATTGACCAATCAAATTGTTTTCTTGTAACGTCCAATAGTTTCAAAACATTAAAAGTTAAGACACTACGTTATAATAGCTGATTGATTTATTTTCACAGGGAGCGCCTGTGAAATGAAGGATAAGACCTTTCTACCTCCATGCATATGCAATTAGCACTGGTTAATTAACGCTACACACATTAATTCACAGCCAAACAGCAGGGTGGCATTTTCCTTATTAAATAAATCTTCCATCAAATCCAGTCAGCTTCCCCGTTCTTCTTAAAACAATCAATTTAAAAAATTTCATTCATTCTCAGAAGGAACATCTGGACTACTTTTAAAGACTCCCAGTGGTCATTATTGGGGGAAAAAAATGCCTCCCAGAAAGATGTAAGAAGTTACAAACAGATGTTACGCCCTCCCACTGACAATTAATGTCTGACACATCTAATATCTGGAGAGGGCAGCAGGTGGTTATGATAGCATTAATTTCTAACAGCACATGGCTCTCAAGATTACACTGATCACACATATATTTGGCCACACATACCCCCCCACACACACGCTACCTGTGATCAGATGGCATCTCGATGCACAGATATCAATTAGCATGTTTCTCATATCTGTCTATTATTATCATGAATAAATTTGTCACAATGATTTAAAGGCAAGGTTGTCATGTATATATCTGTTATGTGTAATATTTAATTTTTTGTCATTGTACACGTTTTGATTGCTTTACAGAAATCCAGATTTCTGGCATCCATATCATCTTATTTGTAGTTACAGTATCCAGGTGAGATTATTCAATGAAGAAAGGAATTACTTTGACTAGTTATCTGTGTTACACTTGTCAGTCTACATAACTTTAGCTGTGGACTGCTGTGGACACTAAAATAGAGTCTTTTTCCTGCCAAACATCAGTTTCAAATTAATCTGCAAAATAATACTTGTTGAAGTGTTACTTGTAGGGCATAAGAGGCAGTTAATCTCTTCAGAGCCACTGGCAGATCTTGGCCACTCCTCCATGCATGCTGTGTTCTAGACTTTTTATTTGTTTTATTTATTTATTTTACTTTTTTGCATGGTTTTTGCAGGTCAACAACCACCTGTTTCTTTTGTCTTTGAATCACTTTGGTTTTCCCAAAGTGATAAATAGAAAAGGAACCTGGCATGTGTGCAAACTCATGGTTAAAAGCATAGAGAACTTTAACCAGCTTAAAACAAGTAGAACTTGACACTAATGGCACCGATGGGGATGCCTCCACTGCCAACAAGTCTAGTCCTTCTGGTTACCCTTAAAATATACCTTCATCATGTTTGAGTCAATGCCAAAATGTAATCAGCTCATTTGGTGGTAGCCAGGATGAGAGCATACAAATCCTACATTTAACCACTTAGTTTTGAGATATTGCACTAACAAGAATTTTCAACAGACTGACAGATGGACTAACAGGCAGACTGACAGACTGATGGCAGACGTTTTAGATAGCCATGGACCTTGAGTTCCTGAACATGAACATGTAAGTAAGCTGTCTGTATGACAAACACGAAGGAAGCTATTGAAGAAAAACTATTTCAGACATTTAACCATGATCAATTCTAAAATCTAATCAGTTCTTCTCCTGGTTACAATGATAATTCCATATAAATCCTACAAACCTTCGACCGGTCATTCCTAAGATATCACGCTAACAAGAATCCAGGACGGATGGATGGATGGACGGACAACCCGAAATCTTAATACCTCCACCAACTAGTGGCGGAGGCATAAAAAAGATGATGAGTTTGTGCTTATTCTGAATATTGATTAGGGGTGTCAATAATTTTGCCACAGAAATTTTGGAAAAAAAAAAAATCATTCAAAAAACATTTTAAAATGATTTTCTCAACTGTTTAAGTGGAATATTTGTATAATAATGTGCAATGCTTATTTTATTCAATAAATTGCCTATATTGCCAATAAACCCGCACTCAAAATTTGAATTTTTAAGAAGTATCCAATTAACCTTGAAGTAAATTGTAGCCTTTTTTTTGTCAATACAGCCACTGATTGGTTAAAGGTAAGGCAAGGGGTGGAGCTTTCCAAACAACTTATAGTACAAATCAATAAATGGCATCCACTTGATGGAATAACTACAAATTTGATATGAGAAATGACTGGCCCCAGAATAAGTGTGACCACTTTTACACTTGCGCTGCTTTTTATACATGAATACATCAGCAGTTGACCAGAGCACTTCCTCATTCTTGATTCCACAATGTAATTACATACAGATGAGCCAGATAACCCCAATAGAACCCCAACACTTTTCTGTAGAGGAGCGATGAATGGCTCTGGGATATAATGAAAAGGGATTGAGCAGGAGAGAACAAATTGTGCGATGTATTGACCTCTCAGTCATGCACTGATCATGTCTATAATTTGTTGCTTGCTGCTTCTGAGTAGCTCTTTAAGATGGAAGTAAATTGAAGTGGGTGGCAGACCAGACGTTGGAAGTAACAAAGTACAATTACTTTACTTTGCTGTATCAAAGTCTGGTTTTTAAGTAGTTGGAATTTGCTTGATTTTCTTCTTTCACCTTATTCTTTTGTTTTTTCTCACTAATACAAAAAAATCTCCACTTTACACTCTCAACATTATCAAACACAGCATCACTACATTTCTCTCTAATCATATATTTGTTTGTATTGTGACAGCTAGCTATGAGCATTCAACTAGTTTGTAACATCACTTGTTGTTAGTTAGTCTTAGCTAATATTTTCCCATATGTCTCTGTTTCTTTGGTTCCTTGGTGAAAGAGACAATAATTTACCATCATCACTGTGCGATCTGAGGCAGTTTTTGTTTTTGTGAATATTTGTTGTACTTTTACTTTCGTACTTTTCTACTTTAATGTAAGTAAAGAATTTGAAGCTGTACTTCAGCTTTTTTTTTTTTTTTTTAGATGCAGGGGCAGTTGTATAAATGGGATACAGGGACTAAATCTTTCAATGATTAAAAAAAAAAAAATCAAAAAAAGGTTTCATTTCTGGCATCCATATCATCTTATTTGTAGTTAACAACGTTTTAGTTGTTTAGAGTATTATTATGGATTTTCTGAAACCGAGTGCAACAGTACCTCCAGCGGCAGTAATAAAAACAGTATAGATATGAAGCGAGGCTGTGGGCTAGTAGTAACGAATACACACAGCCAATCTGCAACAGTCCTGTCAGATGGTTACACAGAGTGACACACCCTCTAGTTTGCTCCAATGGGCTAATATCTTTCGGCCTGATTCAGTGACATTTCAGTATTGTGTCATGAGTAGGCATGTTATGGACTCAGTCGCAGGTGTAATGAACGTGAGTGAAGTGGATTATTTATCCATTATAATTTTTTTCACTAAAATGGGTTTGTCTCTGACTGAGCACATATTGTCTAAGTACAAAGTACACAAAAGGACAGATGACAGAAGTGTACGTTTAGTGTTTTTTTGGCTTGAATGCAAGGATTAAAACTTTTCTGTTTACCATGTTTACCATGCTATTCAGAAAAAACACAACATGAGCCCAGCAGAGATTTGAGCTTGAAACATGAGCTTAAAAATGTTTAAATCACTAATGTAGCTTCCTATATTAGGTGTGTGTGTGTGTGTGTGTGTGTGTAATAAATTGCCCCAATTCTTTTTTTACATTTACAAACACACTTATCCAGAGAGACTTACATATTATTATTATTATTATTATTATTATTATTATTATTATCATCATCATCAGTGAGACTTCAGGATACGATCTTTAACTATTCTAAATAGGCTAAAACTGAACCTCCAAACCTCTAGAAAATCGACACCACACACAATATAGTCATCAGCACCCCTACTCTGTCTGCTTTATTTCGCAGAATAACTTGTTAAAGCAAACCATGGCCATGTGAATGAGGCTTAGTTGAAATCCACACCAAGCAAGTGCCTTTGAAAACACAGTAAAAATCACACAGCGAGTCCACATCTGGGAGACCCAGCCTGAGTGAGATGCTCCCTTCCCATCACCCCTGATGGCAGCTGACATCCTACTAGCAGAGTATTCTTCAGAGGCCAAAACAACACACAAGTGTACATGCCTGAGGGCAAAAACTGGGTGGCTGGCATTTGCAGTGGTCTTCTTGGAAGCAATGTCAAAATGGATTGCATTATACTAGTGCAATACGCACCTTCTAATAATAGAAGCGCAATCTCTCAGTTCCTCTACCATAGCAGTGTAGCAGTGACCTACAGAAATATGAGATCTGTGATATCTTTGGGTCTTTTTTTTTTAACTAAAAGTGGAACAGTACTGAAAATGATTTTTTTATTTTTTTTTTTGACTTTATGTGTTTGGTTCAGATTCAAATTCAGGTCATTTCTAAGCTGAAAGTAACAAGGTGAAATAAAAGCATTATAAAATGACTGGTAAGCAACTGAATTAAAAAAAAAAAAAGTTACTGTTCCAGTTTCACCCACCTGTACACACCATGGATATACAAACACTCACTGGCCAATTTAATAGGAACACCTGTACCCCCACCCTTTCATGAAACGATCCACTCAGCCAATCACGTGTCAGCAGTGCAATACATAAAACCATGCAGATACAGGTCAAGTGCTCCAGTTCACATCAAACATCAGAATGCAGAAATGGGGGGTGGGGAAATATGATAAATAGAATAACTGTGTGATCTGTATGCATTTATGCATTTTGGATGTATGCCAGACAGTAGAAGCAGTGCCGATATTCAGAATTTAATTAGTTAAGGCGTGGTCTACCTTCAACAAATCTTCCTGTAATAATGATATTAATAGGAATAGGAACTAAGATACCTTCATGACTGTTCCACTTAATACATTAAAAGTAACATGCTAGTAATCATGGGAAATGATTACTTCATAAAACCAGATCTCCCCTTTTTTTTCCTCTTCCTGCAGTAAACTTCCAGTACCTCGTCGGCTATAACCTTGATATCTCTATTCTCAGAGCTTGCTAATAGCATTGAAATAGTAATGGGAAAAATACATAATCCTGATTGGTTAATCGTGTTTCTCACCATAGCAGCTGGTAGCCAATTAAACATGATTAAACAAACTAAGTGATGCGCTCGTTTCACGTCTGTGGCAGTTGAGCATGGAATCGCAGTGGTGACTTCTTTTATGAGCATTTTTATATTATACAATATACAATTATATGTGATATACAATTATCTGTGTTTTATGTGTTATGAATAATAACACATGGAGTTTTCACCTCAGTATTTTCACTCTGGATACACTGTTTGTAATTATATTTCCATTATGTGAATAGATGACTAGTCATTTTACAGCACAGAGATTGAACATTGATATGGTGGCTTCACATCACTGATGAGAGAATGAATCACCAGCTATCTATGTCTGTAATACGTATATTTATGGCACACACACTTGTCAAGAGGAGGATTCCAGAGCATGGAGAACTATATTTTGCTTTTTCCAAATAAATACTACAGAATTATTGCTATCAACTGTATCCTGACCCTAAAATAAAAAAACAAAACAGCCTGGAGCAAGAAGACTAGTGGCAACTAGTGACCACTTTTAAGAATGTTAAAAAAAGAATGTTCCCAAATTAACTATAACCATTAGCATTAGATTGTGTGCATCAGGTGAGTAACGTACCATGCTGCATCCAGGACATTCGTTTCCATTTTCACAGATCCTGTGACGGGATTGGATGCCACCACCACATGGCACTGTGCAGCGTTCCCAAGGTGACCAGGCTGACCAATAGATATGTGGGGGACATGGGAGGTGCTCATTACAGTACCTGAAAGAAAATTTGAAGATTATGATGGCAATTGTGGGGTTATGTTTAGGCTTCATATACTTCATATACAGTCTACTGGAAAGAAGATATCATATATCAAACACTAATACATAGCTATAAAAAGTATAAGCTGAGGAAAATCTATGGAATATAGGGTAATATATGGAAAAGCTAAAGATAAGCACTGTATTGCTATTAACCTATTAGATTATACATTATATAATAGCTTTATTTTAAGAGGTTCCACAAAAATATGGCATTTACCATTTAGGAATTACAGCCATTTTCAGCAAAGTACCTC
>CM075024.1:12731473-12751403 GCA_037576675.1 Pangasius sanitwongsei
CCCCATTCACACACACACACACATGCACACAGACACTTAGAGGAGGAAGGAGGCTATATCATCATCTTTACACATGATATTTTAAAAAACCTAAAATCAAACGTAATACACACCAAAACAGAAAGAAAAACAAAGGCAGCAATATTTAGCTGGAACATAAGTTTAAAATAAGGATAATGTAAGGATAAGTGGAGGTAAAAATAAGGAAAAGCACAGCTAAGGATATACATAATCATGGCTACAGGTAAGCTTATTAAAGCAATGTTTGCTAAGAGAAAGCTAAAGATAACCTTAATTAAGGATATAGCAAAGACAGTATAAGGCTTAGTCTAATGATAATACAAAATAGGCCCAGAAAAGCAGAGGGAGAGATAAGGAAAAACTTATAAAAAGATTGACATAAGTTTATTTAAAGACAACCCTTGCTAAGGGAAAGCTAAGGATAAGATTGATTAAGGAAACAAATACAAGCTAATTATATGCATATAAGAATATGCCTAACTAAGAAATAAGAATAATCCAGTATAAGGATAGCTTGAGATAAAAACTAAAGGAAAAGCTAAGGAAAAGCCAATGAAAAGCAAGTTTACCAAATGATAAGGACAACCTTTGCTAAGAAATGGTTTAGCTAAGGATAAGCTTAATTTAGTACAATCCCACCTACAGAGGAAATATAGATAATCCAAAAATAATCTTTATTAGGGATAAAGCTATTCAGGTAAATATAAGCTGAGTAAATATTATCTAAGAATAAGCTTAGTATACACAAAGGCTGGGCTAATCAAAAGCTTAGTAATTAGCAGAGTTTGGATGGTGTTTGTATATTGCTTAAGAGGCCCAAATTTGCACTGATTATCTATGCAGGAAGTGGCAGTTGGATGCTACAAAGGTAGGCCAGCCTTTTTTCTTTGTATATACTGAAAAGGAGCAAATAAAAACAGTTTGTGAACAGAATTTCTAGGTACAGATCAACATATACATACATGCATACATACATACACATCTGGATAATAGCTAATAACCATGTGGAAAGCTTTAACTGGTGATTTACAAGTGAGCACTGCTCTTGTAAACCACACCAGACTTAATTGTAAACATTTTCTGTCAGGAAAAACTTCATGGATTTTTAAGTACTACATAAAGCTAAGAAACTCAGGAACTTGAAGTAAATGCAGTGGTTACGACTTCTCTCGATACAATGACTCAGAAAGAGAGTCTGGTGATCTGTATGGAGAAAGATTTATAGCATAGCCCAGCCCGTCGTCAATTAACATATGCAAATAGTTTTTGTCTAAAGTACGTTTGCCCAGTTTAATGGGTTTATTGCTACTCCGAGGAGAAGAAGGAGGAACAAAAACAGCAATAAGTCAATAAAAAGAGAAAAAACAAACAAACCAATAATTAACAGCAGATGCAACCAAGAGCTATGAAGAGAATAGGAATTTTTGCATGAAGTGCCTAAACTGGTTCATTTGTCAAACGCATCTCAGGCAGAACAAAAAAATCTGCTCTTCCTCAAGGCTCCTAATTTGGTTTTTGGTGGTGCTGCAGTCTGTCTGAGGTGAGATATAAGACTCTGGAGTTTGGTCAAGCTTTCCAAATCAGGTACACACAACCTTAAAAATCACTACTTAGTTACATGACTTGCATACACTCTTGAGGACAAGCTGTAAGGATAGGCTAAGCAATGAAAAATGAAAAATTGCCTGGAAAAACAGCCTGTGCCCACTGGAGCCTCAGATTCCTGTTTTTGGCTGACAGAAGCAGAACCTGATGTGGTCTTCTGCTGTTGCAATCCATCCGCCACTAGGTTCGAAGTGTTGTGCATTCTGAGATGCTTTTCTGTTCACCACAGTTGTAAAAAATGGTCATTTGAATTACTGTAGACTTCCAATCTGGTCATTGTCATCTCGACATATTTCCACTTGCAGAACTGCTGCTCACTAGAATGACCAGGTGTACAGGTGTTCCTCAAAGTGGCATGTAAGTGTACATTACAGATAGACAGTGATTCTGTTAAAAAAAATGCTGAAGTATCCCTTTAATAGTCTTGCTCAAAGGCCCAACAATTGTCTTCTGGCAGTCATGAGGGTTTAATCGCACAACCTTCTAATCACAAGCACTGAACCCTAACTGCTGATTTCCCACTGCTCTCAGTGATAAAAGAACCAACAGCAAAGGCTTTTTCAGAAACTAGCCATAGAAAATTTAATCTGATGCATCAAGCTGTGTTTTTCTCTCTTGCTCTACTGAATAGCATTGCTTTTCTTAAATAGTATTGATTTCGGGATGCACCAAGATGAACCTGATTCAAGTGAGAACCGTTGGTAGTTTTATTTCTGTCATACACGAGTAGACACAATGAGGATGAAATGTGGCTGGGGTCATGTTCTCGGCTTTGGAAGAACTCCAAACTCTGTCGCCTTTTTCTCTTGTTCTCTCACACACAAAGCACCTGATGCCTGACAGTGGCAAGACAGTGGTGGAGCTGTGCATGAGGGGTTCTGCCTGACCCAAGAGTGACTGTAGTGCCTTTAAAAATATGCCAAACAGCTGAGTGGGAGAGGATTTTGCAGAACAAAAAGAAGGCCTCACTTACTATTAACAAGTGAAACCAAGCCACCTTTCACACACTGCATCAAAAGAGTGTGGGTGAGGAGAGGGGACTCCACATTGAACAAAAACAAGAATACAGCTCGCTTTATCTGAGGTCCAATTCAGACTCCTTCTATGAGCCTAACAAAGCATGTTAGGGCCTATAACACACTCCTTCCATTAGATGAAAATGCTTCACAGATCCTTTCATGCCTATTGTTCACTTCAGGGCTGAGAAGCTGGGTTAAAGTGATTCAGGTAAATAAAAAACTCACAGGGAACCTTGAAGATTAGCTAGCATGGAGCCAAACTCACAGCCTGTGCTTGCTTCTTTTCACCGCTTATTTATACCGAGCTTCTTGAAGCAATAAAGGCCCCTGAACCCTGGATATCGAGGTTGTAGAAACCTGAGGAGTAGGCTGTGGAGCAATACATCGCCAAAGAATTAGTGCCAAGAACGAGCCCTTAAAACTATAACTCCTCAGTCTTTGAGGAATCCTAGGCTCCACGTGTTCCCATGGTAACTCAAAGAGAGATAGAGGACCTGTCGAAGTGATTGTCTTCTCGTTAGAGGAGGGAGGCACATACAATAATGTCATTAATCATTAAAAGAGATATGAAGGCATGTAGGAATGAATGCAAATAATGCAAGTATGAGGGTTTAATGGTGGCAGAGGTTTATCTGACCTGGTCTTGTGGGCAATTTATAGAAATATTTAATGAGCAGTTTGTTTGGACTTGATATAAATCAAACTGATATAATCAACCAACCAACCAACCAGATAAATAAATAATTGTACTTGAAGCTAAATTAAGCATGTTTTAAAATTAAAGTTAGCAAAGTGTACATGTTCACAAGCAAGTTTGCTTTCGATTATGCAAATTATTTCCTTGTCATATTGCATTAATGTGTTGTCTGATCTTTGTCACAATGGTCTTCCTGAGTGAGAGGCCCTTTAATTCAAAGCAATTAACACAATGATTTGAATAAATCAAGCAATTTGGTAGCAATCATTCTATAACCTTTTAATCAAAATGATATTTTAAATAATAAAGAGAAGGAAGGAATAAATCACAACCTGGCTTGCTGTTATAGGAAAACAATCAACGACGGGGTAGTGTGATGTGAAGTTGATCATTTGCTTATAACAGTACCTGCCTAAATGTTTTATTCCTGTTGTACCACAGCAAAATGATAATGATTACATTTATTGTTAATTAAGGAAAGACGTCATATTTTTAAATCTGATTAAAGTTACATTTAATGTTGGATAATGTCCGTGAACCAAGTTAGTTCCTGTTAATTGTCATGAATCCACTTAGAACACACAGCAAAACATATATATCCTATTTATACCATCTTGTGCCTTTTCAATTCAATTCAATTCAATTTTATACGTATAGCACTTTTAACAATAGACATGGCCACAAAGCAGCTTTACAGAAATATAAAAATCCAGGATATAAATTTTAAATTGATGAATTTATCCCTAATGAGCAAGCCAGAAGTGACGGTGGCACTTGTTGGTGAAACAACATGAGGAAGAAACCTTGAGAGGAACCAGACTCAAAAGGGAACCCATCCTCATCTGGGTGACAACAAACAGTGCAATTATAAATAAATCCCTTTTATTATAAATGGCTTTTTCTCGTTCAGTATAGACTCGTTCAGTATATATGTGCATTTCTAAGCATGTTTTCCTGTGTTCCGTGTTTTCCACTTTTGATTCTTGATTGTTTTTTTGGTTTTTGTAATATGGATTATTCTTTGCTAATGTTGCCCACCTGTGCTTTGCCCCATGCCTGGAACTACAATGACGATTATTGGTTTGCCCTGAGTTTACTCATGTTACAGTTATCACTTACATTATAGAAGTCATTTACTCACTGGCCTCTTTTTTTCTCTGCCTTGAAATTAATAAGGCAAAAAAGCAGCTTGTCATGTTGCTGAGAAACTGGAAAACAAAGTCTTCTGTTCTGAAGACTCTCTTGTGGCATAAAACTTACTGACTGTTACAAAACCCAGACAGCAGAGACTCATAGACGTTAAATAAATGCCTCTTCATAGAAAACTTCACCATATCAACAATTACACAATTTTCTTTGTTAAAAAAAGTTTTTTTCATCCGTTCATTATTAGCTTTACGTTATGTGCAGCATCCACCACAGACGTATCTGTGAATTAGTTACTGTAGAAACAATAGTGTATTAAAACGAGTGTGTGAGTATAAATCTGAGATTTAATTACAGTCAGCCCTACTTTCAGAGTTACTGTAATAATAAAACAAATCAACACCTTTTGACCTATTGCACCTTTAAGAAGTTAGCAATTAATAAACAAGTTGGAGAAGGAAGAATTCTTATACATTTTCAGTATTGATTCCATGATGACAGCAAGTCTCTTCCATAGCTCAAACAATAGATTTGCTTAAAACAGCATTTATGATCATATTCCTAGCATTAATCAATACTGCATTGCATGAGCCATGGCTGCATTGACACTAGGCTCCAAAGTAAAGTCACTCTTCACTTTTCACTTGAAGTGAGACAATGTGATAAGACATAAGACCTACTGTAAGTGTTTACTCCTATGTGATTGTCAGTCATGTATCCTATCATAAAGGGTTGCATGGCAAAAACCCCTACAGTGTTGAATTACAGTGTTCCTATAAACCAGACTAGGCACCATGATGCAACACTGAAGGTCACACCAGAATTGTTAACTATGTTTCTTGTCTTAGTGAGTGGCCTGCAAATGAGCCTCAAATTTCAGCACAGGGCTTATCCTTACCTCTCCTCGCGGTTCTGACCGACACAAACCCGTCCCCCGTGGCGTGGCGTTGGGTTACTGCAGGAGCGCTGACGCACCTGGAATCCGATCCCACAGCTCGTACTACATGAGGACCAGGATGTCCATGGTGTCCACGCTCCATTCCTGAGCACAGAAAAACACTAGCACTTACTCTGAGAAACATTTTAAAATACTTTTATTAAAATTTACTGTATACTACTACTAAGACACAATAATAATAATAATAATAATAATAATAATAAATACCTTAGCTGTGTAAGCAACATGCTTCTAAATTGCATTTAAATGTTATATATAGTATACAATTAATTATTTATACATATACATAATAAAAGACATAATAAAATGTTCAAGAATTGTCCTGCCCTGCTTATATGTGTATGTTCTGTCTAATGTTTTCTCACAGTACATGTCTTGAGGCTATGGAGAAGTGTTTTTGGAATAAAAATATGTTTTTACTATTAGCTTCAGAAGCTACTGGTACATGCCAGAGGGAGGTACTGTTTATGGTTTGTGGTGTGTGTGTGTGTGTTTGTGTGTGTATACCTGGAGCAGTTGGCCACCTCCACGCTGCTGCCTTGGCACTGTTTTCCTCCACACTGAGGACTCGGGCTGTTACAGGCACGGGTTCGACACTGACACATGCCAACACTTCCTCCATCACTGTGACTGCATGAACTCCAACTGGACCAAGGGCCAAAGTGACCATCTACAGTCACATTCTTTACCTACACAGACATACACACACACATACACACACACACAGACAGAGCAAATAATAAGGGCATCCTACCACATGTATTACCCCAAAATAGCACCTGCACATATCTAGCTCTCTCACAGTGAAAAGCTTTTACCAATAAAAGCTTATAACAAGGTTGTTTGTGCATGTTAAAATGAGCACCATTAAATTTTCACTACATTCAAATTATTCACACAAAGAGTGACACACTCAGTTAACACACTGTTAGGCTCCAGGACTCCTATAAGAACTGTTTTCTGTTCTGTAAAAGAACTATCTGTGCCAGTTCCCTCTTTGCCTCTAAACGCTTTCATAGACTATCAAGTCTCTAGAGAAGAATTGTTCAGTAAATAAAATAAACAGCATTCCATCTCTCTGTCTGTCTGCCTGCCTGCCTGTCTGTCTGTCTGTCTGTCCATGCATTTGTCCATCTATTTGTCTATTGGTCTGTCTATCTGTCCAACCATCCTTATGCTATGTATCTGCCCATCCATTCATCTATCCTTCAGTCTGTCCATCCATTGGCCTGTACCTCCACTTATCCATTCGTCTATGTTTTATCTGGCTTTTCCATCTGTCCATCCATCAATTTATTCATTTAGCTATGCATTCATATATTTATCTCTTTTTCTGTTCTTCCTTTCCACATAATTAAATAAACTCTTACAAATGATGAGGGAAGGATGAAGTTGGTAGGATGAATATAAGGATAGGAGGCTGAGAACGGAAGGATGGGGATAGAAGGATAAGGATGGATGGATGAGGATGGATGGATTGGGGATAGAAGGATAAAGATGAGTGGATGAGGATGGAAGGATAGGGACAAGGATGGGAGGGCGAGGACAGAAGGATGGGGATAGAAGGATACGGATGAGTTGATGAGGGTGGAAGGACGGGGATAGAAGGATAAGGATGGAAGGATGAGGACTGAAGGATCGGGCAGAAGGATAATAGGCTGAGGATTGAAGGATGGGGATTGAAGAATGGGGATAGAAGGATAAGAATGGGTGGATGAGGATGAGAATAGGATATGGATGAGAGGAGGAGGATGGGAGGATGATAATGGATTTGTGAAGAAGCACACACATCCATCACTGAACTTGAACTCAGTCTGGTGTGTGTGAGTGTGTGTGTGTGTACTCACAGGACAGTGAGTGATACTCTGCTCCCACTGACTCATGCTCACACTCTCCTCCAGCATGGTGCACTTCTTTAACACCAGATCCCACCCACAGTACGGATCCCTTGCTCCAACACATGCCCTGAGAGAGAAAATGAGAGAGGAGAGAAACATGTAGACAGATTGAGAACAAGTAGGAAATAGAATTAGAAAGATATTGAGAGAAAAGTGGAAGAGAAGAGAGAGAGAGAGAGAGAGAGAGAGAGCGCGAGAGAGAGAAGGGCAAGAGATAAAAAAGAAAGGGACAGGCAGATAGAAAGAAGGGAGAAAGGGAGAGAAAGTTCAGGAATATATTGTAAAATGGTGAGAAGTAAAAATAGATATAGACCAAAAAGTTTGGATGAGAAGATAGAGAGGGAGAAGAGACAGACAATGAGACATGCAGACAGGGTAAGAAGCAAAGAGAGTAAGAGAGAGAGAGAGAGAGAGAGAGAGAGAGATAACAGACAGAGAAGGAGATGAGAAAAACAGAAACAGAGGGAGCAGGTAGGGAAGACAAATGGATATAGAAAGGGTGAAAATAAGAAAGAAAAAGAGAGGAAGGGCAGTGAGAGACAACAAATACAGCTCAATATCTATCTAAAAATACCAGGAGTGATAGAGCTGAGGTTTCACAGAATGAGATTCCCGTCAATATTTTAAGTTTGTCACATAACGATCTGATGAAGGAGATAAACAGGAAAAGAAGGACTCCTTATGGACACACACACAAATAAGCTGAGACTGAAATGCCATGACATCTGGGAATCATGAGTAAAGAACTCTGAGCAGTAAAAGACAGACGGTCGGTTGGATATATAACACAATAAAAATGAAACAAGATGCAAGATTTCCTCAGATCCAGCAGTGTATATCTGTAGACTGTAAACTAAGCATGTCTTGGAGTACAAAAATGGAAATGCAGATGAGTCTATGAGTACAAAATGGCCAAAATGGTATGAAGTATAAGGTATGAAGAATGCATTCATATCTATCTTTGTATATTTTGTTAGCCAGCTAATTACATGAGCTAACCTGACAGGATTTCCGAATGAATTTTTAAAATCATATTTATAAAATTGTATAATCTTTACTACTACTGCTAGGTAGCAATTATGAGACAATGAGATAATCTGACAGGCATTCTGAAAGGATTTTAAATCATACGTATACATGTTTATTATTCACTACTCGTGCTAGCTAGCAATCATGGGCTAAGCAAAAAGGATTCTGACCAATCAGCACGGCTAATGCTAGCTTTCTGTCTAACATGCTAAGTGGATAGTACAGTATTTCTGACAGGATTTTAAAATCTTTTTTAAAAAATATATTATATTATAAATATAATATATAATAATATAATATAATATATATATATAATAATATAATATATTATATAATAATATATATTCACAAATGTTCATAATCAGCACTGCTAATGCTAGCTAGTTGTATAACATGTTAACCTGGTAAGATTTATGACATATAAAGGTTTGTGTGTGTGTGTGTGTGTGTGTGTGTGTGTGTGTGTGTGTGTGTGTGTGTGTGTGTGTGTGTGTGTGTGTGTGTGTGCGCGCGCGCGCGTGTGTGTGTCCTGAGCTACAGGAATCTTATTCACTCAGACCAAGCATTTTGGGTCAACGTTTTGTTCTGTGTGTCCAAGACAGTGTATTTGAGCCGTCTCATTGGCTACACGGCTGAATGAAGTCAGCTTTGGTCAGCATTTCTTATTGTCATGCACACTTTGCTATGTGTGAATACAGAGGACAGCACACACACACACACACACACAGCCCCATACACTGATGTCTCCTCTAAGCGGTGAAGATTAGAAGAACAAACTTGGAACTGCGCCTGGACGCACAATGTCAAACACGATGAGGGCTCACTGCTGACTGAGGCCATAAGCTACAAGAATATGGATAGTCTGCTTAACAAATATATATAAAAATGCAATCCTAAAACAGCTTATGTTTTAAAAAACACAGGTGAGGGCAGTACAGTTGCACTGCCACCTCACAGCTCCAGGGTCCCCAGTTCAACCCTGAGCTCAGGTTACTGCCTGCGTCAAGATTTTCATGTTCTGCCTGTGGGTTTCCTCTGGGGTTCTTCGGATTCCTCCCACTTCCCAAACCGTAAGAGTAGCTGGCTTGGTGACAGTAAATTGCCCCAGGTATGAATGAATGTGTAAGTGTGAGTATGTTGGTGTCCCATTCAGGGAGTATTACAGCCAGTGTTCCCAGGGATAGTCTCTAGCTCCACTGCAACCCTGACCAGGATAAAGTGGTTATTAAAGATGAATGAATAAATGAATGAGTAAATGAAGATGATTGAATTGTTAAAATCATATATTTAAACAGGTCTGTAAATGTACAGTGGAGGCAAATGTTTGGAAACGCTTCACTGAAAAGACTGTCGCAGAAGCAAGTTAGGCTTTTCATGAAGCTGCTGAGAGATGCCAAAAGTCAAAAGATAAAGTGCAAAGCTTTATCGAGGCTAATCTTAACACTTTGACTTATCAAAGGCTTGATTTAATTGAACAAATTTCCTAGTTTTCATAGGAAAACTAGGAAATATCTATTATTGTAAAGTGTGGAAAATTATAAACATAAAAATGAAAAGATATTCATGGATTTCTGTTTTTATTTCATCATATGTGTTTCTCCTGCAGGATCCCATCATTACTAGTATGAGTCCAAACAGAGTGCTTTTATTGACTGAGAGCAGTAAGGACAATAACACATAACACATAGAGGAGAGTACTAAAGCACTAATGGAGTCAATGTCCGTTGTTAAGTTCTGAAGAGATGATGAAAATGAACGCTGTGTGTTACGAACTGGTATGCAAACAGGATATTCTGATACATTTCAGCTTTAGATTTTTCACATATTTAAACAGTGGATCTCAGGCTCGAACTTAAATAATGAATTTGTGCCAGATAACTTCTCAAATAAAACAGCAGCAATGTTTGCACCCTACTGTGTTTGTGTGTATGTACACTCACCAGCCACTTTATCTGGAACACCTATTTATTGATGAAATTATCCAATCAGCCAATCATGTGGCAGCAGGACAATGCATGAATTCATGCAGATACAAGAGCTATTGTAATGTTCATATCAGTTGTCAGAATGGGAAAAAAATGTGATCTCGGTAACTTTGACCATGGCATGGTTGTTGAAGCTAGGTTGGTTGGTTTGGGATGTTCACGCACACAAGCATTTACACAGAATGGTGCACAAAAAAAAGGCAAAAAAAAAAAAAATAAAAAAATACAGTGAGCAACAGTTTTGTTGGTAGAAATGCCTTGTTGAGATAGGTCAGAGGACATGGGCCAGACTGGTTCAAGCTGACAGGAAGGCTATGGTAGCTAAAAAAAAAAAAAAAAAAAAAAAACTCTCTTTACAACCATGGTGAGCAGAAAACCATCTCGGAACAGGTCAAACCTTGAGGCAGATTAACTGCAAAAGCAGAAGACTACATCGGGCTACAAAACCTGTTTAAATAAAAACAGGAATCTGAGGCTACAGTGGGCACAGGCTTACCAAAGCTGGACAGCTAAAGATTAGAAAAACCACTGAGTGGTCTGATGATTTTTTTTTTCTTTTTGCTGTGACATGCTGATGGCAGGGTCAGCATTTGGCATCAACAGCATGAATTCATGAACCCAAACTGCCTTGTGTCAACATCCTGCTGGTGGTGGTGTAACGGTGTGGGGAAAGATTTCTTGGCACACATTGGGCCCCTTAATACCAGTCAAGCATCATTTAATGCCACAAGCCATCTGAGCATTGTTGCTGACCATGTGCATCCTTTTATCGCTACAATTTTATCGCTACAATTTACACACTTCCAGCATGATAATGCACCACGTCACAAAGCACAGTCTCAAACTGGTTCCATGAACATGACATTGAGTTCAAGGCTTTCCCAGTCACCAGATCTGAATTGAATAGAGCTCTTTTCGGATGTGGTAGACCAGGGGATCGGCAGCATGAATGTGCAGCTGACAAATCTCCAGCCAGAATCACAAAGGAATGTTTCCAACACCTTGTGGAATCCATGCCATAGAAATTTGAGACTGTTCTGAGAGCACCATGGCCAGTATGCTGTTCCTAATAAAGTGGCCGGTCAGTGTATATGCAATTTTCAGTAGTGTTTTAGAGGTTTTGATTGAATGTGAGCATGTAATCTAATGAACCTGCTCAAAAATTCTCTTTCAATATACGATCAACTTTGATACAAGCATTACTTTGAAAGCTGATACTTTGAAATTATGAAATTCTCTCAAATATCAGTATGGGGTAGAAAGTTTTAACAGCCCCTGCTGACTCAAATGTTGAAGCTGCAAAATGAGATTTTCGCCTCGATTTATTGGAGTTTTATACAAAAGGTGTGACTGAAGCCCCTGAACATTGAGATTTGAAATTTAACTACAGTGTACATAGCAGATTTCATTACCTTTCTAAAATAGTAATAGTAAAGGTTTCATATTGTAAAGATTTAAGGGGAAAATTTGTAAAAGTAGCTTCTGAATGTCTGAACCTCTTAAACTGGCCATTCCTGTCCCTCCAATTTCACTACCATTGAACTACTATGTGTGATAAAATCATTTGCAATATGGCAGTATATGGTGACTCTGATGTTAATATGATTTTTATTAATAATTTAATAAAAAACAAAACTGCATTTTGTATATCATCTATATATATATATAGATATCATCTCTCTCTCTCTCTCTCTCTCTCTCTCTCTCTCTCTCTCTATATATATATATATATATATATATATATATATAAATAAAAACAAACAAGATCATTATTAAAATTCCTAATTTTTGTAAAAATATATGTTATTACTACCTACAGTGTTATACAAGATCCCAAATAAGCTAAATTTTATGGCAAATCTGTAACAGGGATTGAATTTCATGAATGTGAATAGGCAGGAGCGTAAATGTATGTATATGAATATTATTAATTAAACATTAATAACATATTGATATCAATATTACAACAACAGTAATTTAATAGGGATTGCATTCCATTTGACCGTGTTACTTGTTGCAGCCCAGTTGCTCAATTATTAACACTGCAAAAACATAATCACACAGGGTTTTTGTGCTAGTAGTGCATGTCTAGACTTACTCTCTGGATTTGTGGAAATTGCAGCGCATGAGCGGGATTTTGATAACCTGATCTCTGACCCCCACAAAAAGTTCGCTGCGGCTCTGCAGGATGAGTAGGCTCAGGATCGGCTCTCTCCTCCTGTAGTAGAAATGTTATATTTATTAAAATTTTTAGCCTGTTCTACATGCCACAAAATTAATTTAATCAAATGCACTACCAATTACTGAGATTTTTCCTTCTGTACCTGGAGGGAAAAAGCTCAATCTCATCCAGCAAACAGCTGCCTGTGGTTCGGTTAAGTGGAGAGAGAACCTTCTTAATGGTGCCATAATCTGTGACAGACAGACAGACAGACAGACACAAGAAAGAAATTGAGTGAACGAGAGACATGTAAAAATATCACTCAACTGAATGCTTTGGCTGCACTGATATTGACTATTCCAATAAAGATCATTTAGCTGGAATTGAATTGAACGGAGCTGAATTTAACTTATTAGAGAAGTGAGGTATGCAATTATGAGCAATACAACATTAATACAATCTTTAAACCATCATGATGCAACCATTAAGAGGATGTCTAAAGAATAGTGAAAAGGAAGAGCAACTCTAATGTCTCTAATGAACAGGAACAGCGTCTCTAAAGACTACAAAACAGTAAAGGCAACTCGAATGTTTCTAGGCAACAAGAGTATCTGTAATGTCTAATGACTGATAAGCAGGAAGAGGATCTTCAATGACTCTACAATGACCAAGAAGAGCATCTTGAATGCCTTTAGTCAATAAGAATACTATCTTTAATGGTTCTGTTGAACAAGAAAACCAACTCTAATGAGAAGAGCAGCTCCAATAGCTCTGTTGAACAGGAAGCGCATCCTGAATGAACAGGAAGGCCATCTCTGATATCTCTTGTGAACAGTTAAAACATCTCTAGCATCTCCAGCAAACAGGAAGAACTTCTGCAATTTCCAACAAGTGGGAAGAACATTTATTATTCTAATTATTCTCAGGAAAAGCAACTCTGATGAACAGGAAAAGCAACTCTGATGAATAGGAAGAGCCTGTAATGACCATGGTGAACAGGAAGAACAAATCTAATGACTAGTGAAAAGGAAAAGCATCTCTGACGTTCCCAGTGAACAGAAAGAACATCTTTAACATCTTTCTAGTGAACAGGAAGGACATCTTTAATGATTCTAGTGAACAAGAAGGACATCTTTGATGATTCTAGTGAACAGGAAGGACATCTTTGATGATTCTAGTGAACAGGAAGGACATTGTGAACAGTAAGAGCATCTCATGTCTCTAATCAACAGGAAGCATGTCTCTAACGGCACTCATGAAATAAGTTCAAAGAAAACAACCTTGTTTTCTTCACACAAAAGCAGGGACTCTCAAAACTGAGTTGAGTTAAAGGGTGCATGACGTTCGGCGGGGAAGCATTATCTGCAAAACAGTCATTAGCTTCTTGCAAACGGCTTTTTGTGAAGTCTAAAAAAGACTGAATTAGCAGCAGAATCACCTTTCAGACTTTTAGGCACAATGATTCATCCAATTTTTTTTAATTTTTTTTACCTTTTTATATGTGTGGAAATACTTGGAGCTTATTCAATGGCCTCACATGATCATGAAGAATGGATGGATTATTGAGTTCAATACCTCAGATATTATCCAAGGGAGTATTTACTCTTGATCTTATTTTCAGCTTCATAGAGCTTTAAAGGTATTTTTATAGAACATATATCGTAAGTGTAGAGACCATTGATTTTTAGACTGTGCAAGAAGCATCGATTTGGGTGATAGCCCTGTCGAACACAGCTTTAGCATGGTGTGGTACTGAAATCTGCCCACAAAATTACCCAGCCTCGGTGCCTGTCGAAGGCGAGCTTAATGCAGAAACAAGAGTGTTTGGCACTGAGATTTATTTGACACCATTTCTTCCTTACACATATTATCTGTAATTAGCCATAGGTCAGGTGCATGCCTGTCAGGACAAAATGGAATCTACCGAAAATAGTGCTAATATTGCATGTAATATATATATATATATATATAACAGGAAATAATTATATGAAATCTTAATATACAGTATATTTATAAATCCTGAATATAAAGTTATAATTCTGAATATATAAATGTAAATAATGATTATATAAATGTAATTACGATTATATAGTTATAACTCTGAATATATACGTGCAGATTGTGAATACATGAATGCAAATTTGAATATATATAGTCTAGATCTCATATATCTTTATGATCAGGCAATAGATAGATGTTCTTATTGAATTTTTTTCATGAAAACAGTGCACATCACTTATCTAAACCAAAGGGAGTATGTTCTTCTACTTTACAAAAGGCTGGCTGTAGTGCCAAAGGGTCCTCACAGTCCATTAACAGTGTTAATGCTATGTAGCTTTTCTGCAGAATTCAGCATGACTGACAGGGGTTGGGGAAGTCAAGCCCTCAGTCAACAATCTGATGACGAATAATCATTTTATTGAGACAAAAACAAAAGCTGATTACACCAAGCATGTTTATTGGTTTTGTCAAATATGGAAAAATTAAGAGCTTGTCTATCAGTATGCCTGATAAAATGTATGAATATATAATCAGGGTTTATAACTATATATTCAGGATTTACATTTATATATTCAGAGTTATAAATATGTATTCAGATTTACATTTAGATATTCTGATTTACATTTAGATATTCAGAGTTATAACCACATATTCTGATAAGGCACTGTACAAACCAAAATTCACGTGTTGTAGACCGGTAGAGAGCAACCGCCCTCAAAGTATCTGCTCTGAAATTGTCCATTTGAGTCATGTCATATCAGAGAAGCAAATAGCCAATACTTTTTCCCCAAGAAGAGAAGTAAAGGTCTATTTGACATCTTTATAAACTATACTATGTTCATATCCACAAAGCAATTAGGCTAATGTTACCTGTTACAGAGAGTGAATGCATTAGTTTTGGCAGTTGTTAGATGCAACTGCACAGCTAGCTATTCTAACTTTCAGACCAGGTGATGCAGTATAAAACACTGTAAAAATATGCACAATACTGCTTAAAATACACATTTCCTCACTGCATATAGCTGTAAACTAATACAAAATGATATCTAAAAAAGCAATAAATAAATAAATATTTAATGCTTGATCTAATACTGATATACTGTTTGTTGCTGTTTAAGAAGTGCTGTGACTGTGATTTATTTAGGAGAAGGACTCTTCTGATGCTAAAGGCCAGAGAGCTGTAGCAGTGACCACATTTGCTTACAGCAGTATTTACACTAAACTTTTATCACTTGCACACTAGATCTTGGAGCGTGGCTGTGGGCATTAGCAAAGTCATGCACTAATGTTGGGCGAGGAGGCCTGGGGTGCAGTCAGCGTTCCAGTTCATCCCAAAGGTGTTCAGTGGGGTTGAGGTCAGGATTCTGAGACCACTCAAGTCCTTCCCATTCCTACCTTAGCAAAACATGTCTTCATGGGCCTTGCTTTGTGCGCAGGGGCATTGTCATGCTGGAACAGGTTTGGGCCCCTTAGTTCCAATGAATGGAAATTTTAATGCTACAGCATACAAAGACATTCTATACAATTATGTGCTTCCAACAGTGTGTGAGTGTGTGTCTGTGTTTCTTTGCAAAGCCCCAGATGAAGCCACTGACAACAACTTTGATAATGCTGGTCATGATCTTCACCACTGCAACATAAAAAAAAAAATCATGACCGTTTAATGCAATCAGCCTGCCTAGTGCATTCTCAAAAACATTCATGGGTAGCCACAGGGCAAGCACAAGTTTACCTAATTTTAATAGATTAATTTCTAATTAATTATAAGATGCCAATAACACCAGGAAGCCAGTGTCTATAATACACACAAGTGATGCCACTGAATGAATGACGGCATATCAGGGCCATAACCACCATAGACACTGAGGGGGACACGTCCCCCCAGTAATCAGATATGGCAAAATTGTCCACCCAAATACTTGATATTTTTGATACTGCTCTGCCGCACTCCATTATGCACCACTATGTATTTTGTTAGGATGAAAAAAAATGTGAAAAATGTAATGTGAAAAAAGTTTAATTTTTAGAGTGGTCTGTCTCGGCCTTCTAGCAGCATTCATCAGTGTCAAAATGTTTGAGATGACCAATCAAATGAAAGAAGGCAGACTTTACTGTTCACAGAAGTCACACGATGCTTCAGTTTTAATGGTGAAAGAGAGATATAGATAGACTGCACTTATTATTGTTGTTAGTTTCGTTATCCATGGTCCATAATCTAAATTGATGATAAAGAGCATGTTTTATTTGCTGTCTGAGAAATGTAAATCATTCGAAAAAAATACTATCAGAAAATCGTTGACATTGTACATATAACATTACCTTGAATTTATGTGTATCATTTACTGTAGTTTTAAAATTTTAATTTACATAAATGAGCTAAATTGATATCAATATACCAAACTTAGTATCATTATTTGAACCCATTATCATCACCCAGCCCTACAGTATACAGTTTTTATAAATAATTTTTATATGTGGCAGCTGGTGAAGGCTCTGCGGGCCTTGTACATTGTCTTTCACAATGTGCCAGCTTGGAGGGAGGATTTTACTGCTTTATCCAAATGCACAAAATCTACCAGTCATGGAAAGAGCCTCGCAGGTCTGGCCATCAGTAACCATGTACATGGATGCAGTCAGGAAAAAGAAGCTACCAAATCCAGGAATGGCATCTTATGACACTCTTGAAGCTACTGAAAAAGACCCTCTTGTTCTGACAAAGCTATATTTCTACATGGATATCGCCCAGACCTTCAGTCCTTTCCTTACCTTCTATCAAACAGATGAACCAGTAATTCCATTCCTTGCAAAAGACTTGGTTGAGCTGATGGTATTGTAATTCTAGTACAGCATTCTGATAATGTCAATAATTAATCTGTTTTGCAATTCTTTTGTGATTTATTTTTGTTTGACTCTTTCTATATGTCAGTAAACAATGTGTATTAATGATGGTAATTGGTGGTATTGTGTGCTCTTTGTTACTATGAAATTGGTCTTAAATTTCATTCTGCATGGTATTAAAAAGGTCTTAAAAAGTATTAAATCTAACACTTCTAAACCTGCAGATACCCTGTTAATTGAGCTGTTTTCAGCACATTAGGCATAAGATTAAGAATGAATATGTGCATTGTGAATTAATTTATTGGGTGTAGTTACCCAGCTTTCCTTGTAGCCTTTCAGTAAATTCACTTGTCTAAGAAAATGATTCATAAAACTCAAAGTGGGAGAGTTATCATCCTCACACTTACACTAGAATATGGTAAAACGTATGGATTTGACTCAAGTGTGTTTTTAGGTTGTGGTTAGTACAGTCATTTATTAAAATAAAAATATTATTTGCAAATCTAGTTCTTTAACTATTTTTCTTTATTCCTTTAATTCTTTTTTTTGGACAATACACCCCCAAGTGTCTGCAACCATTGTATTTTGGTATGTCCTTGTCAGGTCTGTGCTCAAAAGGGAGAGTTCACCTAAAAATGAAAATTCTGTTATCACTTACTTACCATTATATCATTCCAAACCCAAATACTGTTACTTAACATAAAAGATTTTTTTCCACTCTATTACAGCTCTATTCCATAAAATGGCAGAAGATAGTGATCATGAGATTTAAAGGTGCACTATAAAGACACCATAAAAACTATACTCCAAGTAGCCAGATGAGAGCTTTGTGGACTGCTTTAATAGTATAGCTGTGTAAACATTCTTCACAATTCTCCTTTTGTGTTTCACCAAAAACATAACAGCATACAGGTTTGGAACAACTTGAGGGTGAGTAAAAATTTTTTGTGTAAGTAATTTTGTCTTGCTAGCTAACACAGTCATGTTGTTTTACAGAGACATCAATAATGAAAAGACAATCAAATGATATTCATTTTTTCTTTGGCACAGCACAAAAAATAAGGGTAAGCTGACAGGAACAGGAAAATAGTTAGCAGTATATATACAGGGGAAATTTTGTAATTCACATTTTGTTGTTGTAAGTTCAAAGTTTGAAACCAAGTAAGTTTGTTTGTTGTAAGTTCAAAGAGAGAGGGAAAGGCAAGTCAGAAAGACTTTAGGGTGGGGCACTATGACTTGGAGGTGGGTGGAAGGACCATAGAGTATATTTTTCCCAGTAGATTCTTAGACACTCACTAAAAAAATATATGGCTAAATTTAATGCTGAGAGCCCCTTTTTATTCATATATCAAAAGGATAACATTAGATGGCTAATTAGCCACACGTTGTGATTACTTTTTTCTGATTTCAGGGAAAGCTGAGAAATACAGAGAAGGACAGAGACCAGGACAGTGGTGACAGTTCAAAACCAGGTGATGAGATGAGTGAGAATTGAGCTAAAACTTAAAAGTCACTTCACTTTCACTACTTTCACTTTCACTAATAAAATGTAATAAACAGCACGACACCGCCATCTGCTGGTCATTGTTTTTGCATCTTTTCTGACGATGTCTTCTGTGGACACTGATGCAATATATTATTGGAATTGCTTGGAATGGAAATGTTGGATATTACTTTGATTTTTTTTCTATAATTATATATAAATTATTTTAAATTAATAATTGAATGAATTCACTGTATTCCATCTATAACACTCTCACTCATTTTCAGTAACCCTGTTATCCTGGTTAGGGTTGTGGTGGATCCAGAGCCTATCCCAGGGACACTGGGTCTGAGGCAGGACTACACCATAGATGGACACCAATCCATCCCAGGGCACCATGCATACACACTCACACCTAGTGGCAAGTTAGGCTTTTTGGTCAAAAATCCCATTCCAGATTTAGTCCCCCTTTGCTGTTATAATAACCTCCACTCTTCTGGAAAGGCTTTCTAAAAGATTTTGGAACCTGACTGTGGGGATTTACCCATTCTGCCACAAGAGCATTAGTGATGTCAGACACTGATGTCAGGTGAGGAGGCCTGGGGTGCTGTCAGCATTCCAGTTCACCCCAAAGGTGTTCAGTGGGGTTCAATGGGGGCAAACCATGTCTTCATGGACCTTGTGCACAGGGACATTGTCATGCTGGAACAGGTTTGGGCTTGAGTATTCGAGTGTAGGGAAACTGCAATGCTATAGCATACAAAGACATCTTAGCCAATCCACCTAGTGGCATGTTTTTGGGAGAAATCGCAGAACCCATAGAAAATGCAGACTTGTGCAAACAGATTATTATAATTTTTTTCTTTTCCTTTTTTTTTTCTCTTTAAAAATGTTTGTTTTTCATCTGAACTTTATTGGTTGCTATATCATTAAAGGTGGAAAAAGATCTAACATGATTTATCTTGATTTAATTTTTTAACATCACAAAAACCTGCAAAAACTGTATTGTATGTATACAGTCAGGTCCATAAATATTGGGACATCAACACAATTCTAACATTTTTGGCTCTATACACCACCACAATGGAT
>CM075024.1:12751503-12781318 GCA_037576675.1 Pangasius sanitwongsei
ATATATATATATATATATATATATATATATATATTTTTTTTTTTTTTTTTTTTTCTCAGCCTCATGAGTTAGAAGAAACAGGGTTGGAAAGCTTAACAGAATAACAGAGTGAGCCACACTATTAGCGTAATTAGCAAATAGTAGTTATTAAACCCTTATCACTGTCTGCACTATGTGTTTTGGTGATATAAATCCACTCTTTGACAGGAAGGCAGTTAGTGTTTAGCTGTTTGTACATATTCTAGATACTAAGTTCTCCCATGCATTTAGCAATAATGTGGCTCAGCTTTATAGTTATTTAGCCTTGTGGTCAGAATCCATTAAACAAATTTGCTAACTATTTGAGGTTATAGCTTTTCTATAATGAATTATCTACATCTGAATAGACTTGTAATACTAAGGAATACTAAAAAAGTTTATGAGTATGCTCTGGTTATTTATACATTAATATTAGCCACAGAGTTTACTTTAATCTAATGACTCTCAGAAACAAAGAGCACCTCACAAGTCTCTAGTGAACAGAAAGGCATGTCAATTATTGCTAGTGCAAGCTGCTAACAGGAAGGGCATTACAAATATCTCTAGTGAAGAGGAATAGTATTACATATGTATCTAATGAAAGTGAAAAGCCATCTCTAATGTTTCTAATGAACAGGAAGAGCATCTGTAATGCTTCTAGTGAACAGGAAAAGCATTATTAATATCTCTCGTGAACAGGAAGGGCATCATGTATTTATCCAATAAACAGGAAGAAGAGCTCTATTGTTTCCAGTGAACAGGAAAAGCACTTCCTAAAACTCTAAAGAACAGGAAAAGCATTAGTTCTGTATTTAATGAACAGAGCATCACTAACATACTGTATCCTGTAAACAAGCAGAGAATCTTGAACGTCTGTGGTGACCAGGAAGAGCATCTCTAATGTCTCTAATGAATGAAAAGAGCATCTCTAATATCTTTTGTGAGCAGCAAGGGGACCCTTAATGTCATCAGTGAACAGAAAGAATCTTTAATGAACAAGATCATCTCTGATATCTCTAATGAACAGGAGAGCATTTCTAATGACTCTAATTAACATGTGCATGTCAATTAAAGAGGGGTATGACCACAGTGAAATAGGTCAGTAGTGAAGTTAGCACTCTTTACAACTTCAACTAAATCAAACTACATGCGCTTGTTTACTAGTACTCAGACTAATATACAAAATGGTGTTAAAGGTAGAATGGTACAGCATGAAACCTATGATACAAATCAGATTTGTGTGGTGTGATTTAGGATAATACCTGTTGCCAAATAGATGATGTGGTAGAGCGCATCTTTTCCCTGCACAACATCCACAGCAACATGAGAAAAACGGACATTATCCTCCATGAAGTAGGGCACAGGGATGATGGGCTGAACCACTTCATGCATCAGGATAAACTTCTGAGCATCTTGTAGATTCCTCTCGGTTAGGTTCACATAGGAGCCATAATCTATTGTCCCACACTGAAGAAGAGAGAGAGAGAGAGAGAGAGAGAGAGAGAGAGAAATCACAAAATATGAAATAAATCATCATACACTGACACTTTAACAAGTCAAGTAGATCACATTTCAAAAAAACAGAGACAACAGAAGAGCAATACACAATACAAGAACAGGCATTAAACACATATTTATATACCGCAGACTTTAATGCTGACTCATCGGCCTACGATATAAAGATAAAGATTGGTTTGAAAGCACCTTAGTCAGCTTTACTGAATGTCAGCTCAATATTTCAGCCTGTAGCACCACAGTAACAGCACATGCTTTGGCATCGGTTAAGATTCCTACTTAGTGAACTTTCTGACTGCCACAGAGTTCAGGAGTGAAAATCTCACTGGATTAATCATGAAAGTGTCAATGTATGTTAATAATAAAATGATGATCAGTCAATCATGTGACAGCAGTGTAATGGACAAAAATCTTACAGGTCATAAGCTTCAGGTGTTCACATGAAACACCAGAATGGGGAAAATATGATTTCAGTGACATGTTTGTTGGTGCCAGATGGGCTGGTTTGAGTATTTCATAAACTGCTGATCTCCTGGGATTTTCATGCATGACGTCTCTAGAGTTTACAAAGAATAGTATGAAAAACAAAAAACATCCAGCACTTCTGCAGGTGGAAACGCTTGTTCGTGAGAGAGGTCAGAGGAGAAATGAGAGACTGGTTCGAGCTGACAGGAAGGTTACAGAAACTCAAATAACCACTGTTTACAACCGTTGTGAGCAGAAAAGCATCTCAGAACACACAATGCATTGAACCTTGATGGTTCAGCAGAAGACAACATCAAGTCCTACTTTTGTCACCAAAGAAAAAGGTACCAACCTGAGGTACTTTATTTGTGTCTATTGTATTTTAAGACTTTTAATGGGCTTGATATTATATCATATCTACTCCTGCAAGTATTAAAGGAGCATTGAAGTCTTTTTTAGTCCCAAGGCATACCTACATCATAACTTACACCACAACAGGGCTGCTTTCTGCATTAAACTACTGCCAGTCATGACTTCTCCTTTCATATTTCCTCCCTGACTTCGTGTGAACCTAGGGCAAAACAAACACCTGAATAATGATTTCAGTATTTGAATACTGGCACCTCAATCTGTTAACCAGATAATCCAATAACCGATCACATCCCTAGCTGTTAGTGGAAGCAGACCTGATGGATAAGGTCAAACTATTCCACAGCCTGAGGCTGATAATGAAGAAAGCGCAATCAGTCTTGAACTTTAACCAGGACCATGGAACAGACATGAGTAATTGGTAGGAGGACGGAAGAGGCCTTACAAATAAATCAATCAGGAGAAACTGAATTATCTTGGGATTGGGGCAATGGATGTGGCTGCAGTGTGTCACATACTATAGAGTGAATTAGTTCTATGTCATTCTCAAAATAGTTTATCATAGGGAAACCCTTAGGGCCTTCCAGACCTTCACAATAGACCTGTGGAACTGCTGTCCGTAATTTTAGATCATTTTTTATTTTAGAGATATATTTTCAGCATGCTTATTTACCTTAATTCTTGCAGCTTAGCAGTAGTCTTATACAGTATATTACAGTTTTATATTGGTTTTCTTTGTGCTATCTGAGTACATACGGACAAGAGCTCATCCACTGATTTGGACAGAAAGTCTTACACCTTATGATCAACCACTTACATAATTATGAATTTACAACAGAGACCACCAAACATATTTTTGACTTCCAGTGGGTAGGTGTTTCGTGAGAAAGAAACATCCATCGTTCCAGGCTTCTAGAAAGCCAACATTTCTCTATGACTAGCCAAAAAATGGTCTTGATTTATGCAATCACACATTTTACAGAATTAACAGCCAATTGCCATGTCTGTGCTGAGAGCATACGTCTCGGGGTCAATGAACTAGCTAGTCATGTGTCCATTAGAGCAGACATTAAATATTCTTTTTTGATTATATTTTCTATTATAATTTTCTCATAATGATCCGTGATTACATTTATTCCAGTGCTATAATGACAAAGGGATGACAGGCAGAAATGTTTGTGGAGTTGCTGTTAGTGAAGCTAAAATGAAGATAATTAGTAATATCCTGTCAGTGCCAATGTTAGCGCTGACTCACTGGTGCATTATTTAACCAATTAACCAAATGCCTAGAGCCGGAGAGATTCTCCAGTTGTAGATACAGAGCTGTCATCTATACACAGAAATACCTTTGATAAACAATTTCCTCTGTCCTTCCCTTATTCCCTTTCATTTCCATATTGTTAAAAGCAGAACAACTTCCACACTTGAATGAGGACAGGGTTCAATGATACTGTCTGCCTGTGTACTTCAGCCAAAGTGTATACAAAAGCACAGACACAAACAGCACCAGCGGGCTCTAACAGCTTCACATCAATCATAAATTGTGCCATCAAACTTAATGGGCTTATGTCATAACCATAATTGCATATTTCTCCACTTTAGTCAATGGTAAGAAATTCTTCAGGGTTAAAATCTCAATGGTCACAGCAAGGTTTAGATACAAACGGGTGACAAAATAAATGAAAAACCAGCATGTAAAAAAAAGAAAGTGTCTTAGTAAGGTGTTGGACCACCACAAGCCACCAGAACAGCTCGAATGCATCTCATAGATTCTACAAGTCTCTGGAACTGTACAAGAGCGAGGAACACTATTCTTCCATTTGGTGTTTTCCAAAATTTCTCATAGGCGTTCAACTGGGTTGAAATCTGGTGACTGTAAATGCCATAGCATATGATTTACATCATTTTCATCCTCATCAGACCATTCAGTGAACCCTCGTGCCCTGTGGATGGGGGCGGGGGTTATCCTAGAAGAGACCACTTCAATCAGGATAGAAATGTTTCATCATAGGATTGATTTGCATTGATACTTTGCTGTAAGGATACAAGTGGACCCAATTCAGGCCAAAAAGTGCCAGAATGTATAACATAGCCATCAGGTTTTCCGTCAATTTGTCAAAATTCTCTAGGTGTAAATGGTGCGACAGTGCCAGAAAAAGATTTTAGGACAACACTGTTAGTAGATAGTATATCAGATCCTCCCTTTTCTGTTCAGGAACAGTATGATCCACTTTGAATTGACTGCCTACAATGTGGAAAATTCTTATCCTTATTACCCATTAATTATAATAATGACAATTCCCTTTTTATATAGTGCCTCTACATAAAGTGCACTTTACATAAAAAGGACACAAGAAACACAAACTGAAGAAAACAATGCAGAAAAAACAGTCAGATAATGTGAATTGGAATCTTTTATTGACTAGCCCTAAGAAACTAAAACATCTTTTGTGCTCTATTCAGATCTTTTAAAGTACAAATCAATCTCCAGATTGCCAGATGCTCAGCTAAGCCACGGACTGACTCTCTGGGAGCCTATTTGTGAGCATCTGATGTGGCAGTGTTAAGGCAACTAGGTAAGGAGAGTATTATTGAGCACCACAGGAGCTTCCATCACCCTGATTTAGAGGTGTGCATTAGGGGTGGGAACACAAAGTTTGCGGGAGCTGTTTTTTTTTTTCATGTAGGTAGGAGCAGACGGTCTGATATAAAGCTTGTAGGATGAAAAAGGGCCATATTGATTAACACGTGAGTGTATTGGACACGGCATGGTGCTCGTGTGGCGCCGTGTAACAGATTTACTGTGTTTATTCATTCATCTTCAGTATCTTCAGATGTGGGGAGCAAAACTGTAGATGAATGAAACTTCAGGGTCACTGTGGATTAAATACATACATATATTTTTTTTTAAATATTTTGGGAAATAGAGTCGATAAAGTTCATTAAAATATTTCAGGTAGGTAAATGCAAATAAAATAACTGTGGGAGCAGGCAGAATTGATCAAACTTTATTCAAGAAAATACAGGATTGGTCAGAAATCCCCTGGCTGCAGGCGAAAGTCGGCACACACTTCTACCCTGATTTATTCTTCACTCTCTCGGGCTGAACAGCCTCAGGCCCTGAAGGTAACCACCAGAAGAATTAAAGAACTGCAAAGGTTTAAAAGCCAGGGTGTTCTAGCAAACGGAGCTTTATTCCTTTTATTAAGCTGTAGCAACAATGAGACAAAGACGAGATTTGTTAATAACCAGTTATTCTTCCTACTTCTGAGACATTAAGAGGTAAAAATTAACACTGTGTAATTACAGGCTGTACCAAAAGTCTCCATACATAGAGGAAATTAACACTTTTTAGCAAAATGTAACCTTATTTACAAAACATCCTCTGCGTGATTGCCATTTCTTAAACACACACGGAGTTGTCTCTCCCACTCATGATGAATTCGTCTTAACACAGCTGGTGTTATGCATATAATTGCATGTCCATCGCAACCTTGTGACAGCTTCCCGATCCAGCCATGAGAATCATTTCAATACATTCTTCTTTTGTCAAAGACATTCTTAAAGGCTATCTAACAAAAAAAAAAAAATAAAATAAAAATTATATATATATATATATATATACTAAGAATGAATGCTGAAAAGTGTTAATTTCCCCTATGTATTGAGACTTTTGGGACACCTTGTATTGTGTAATACATTATCAAAGAAATGATATAGATGTGCATGGTCCAGATCATGATTATGCTCCACTCCCAGTGAAAACTGAAAGGTCTTGAAAGATCTACATGGGTCTTAGGGGTCGCCACAGCAGATCATTGTTGGCACAGGTTTTACACCAGAAGCCCTTCCTGACGCAACCCTCCCATTTTATCCAGGCTTGGGAGTGGCACTGAGTGCAACCCCCAGTAGCTCGGTTGGTTCCCTGCCTGGGAACTGCATCCTGGCTGCAGTGGTGAGAACGAGGGATCCTTAGCCACTAGACCACCAGGGAACAGTATGCAAAGGAAAGTAATTTTTAAAAAATGTTTTGTTGTCACAATTGCTGGCAAGCTATTCAGTCATAATTTATTATTACTAAACGTATCGTTTCATATTTTAAACTATAGTAAGTAAGCTATAGATAAGCTCATGAGTTGCCACAACCACATTTTTAATTCTGTGTCAAAACAGCCTAAAGAATCTTGTGAGCACAGAGGTCATTTCTTGTTCCCTGTAACAAAGACCCTTTGGAAGAGCCATTTGAAATAAATGTTTGGAATCACTTCCGTTTGGAATGATCCTACATGCCCTCCCCTTTTGAGGAGACCTGTGTTGGCTTCATTACTTCTGAATGAACTCCAGCTGTAAATACACAAACTAATGAAGGGAAAACACAAACAGTGGTGGAGCCAATCTGGACAGAGACGAGAGAGAGAATGAGTTAACAAAAACAGGAGGTGTTAATCAAATGATATCATGACAGTTTGAAAATTGAAACAAATGATATGTGAACAGGATGTTCATATCAGATTTCTCACACAGTTTAAAAAGATTTGCCTCGGTTTTAATGAATGTATCCTAGACACATGGAAATCTCTTCTGAAAAAAGTACCAGCTGATTTACTAACAGCAAAATAACACGTGTTTCCTGATTTTGTATGTTTGCTTTAATGAAGATACAATAATGAATATGAATAGAATATAATAATCAGATTGGGTTGTTGCTAACAAAAAGTGCAAACTACAAGGCAGAGTCAATGCCATATCAATATCAAGATCATATTGATGTAAATATGTCAATTTAGCAACTGGAAAAGCGAATCACTAAGCCTGAGAGTCACTTCAGGCACATAAATTATACCATTCACTAGGTTTTAATATTGAGAAGGTTAAGCATTCCCTTGAGGCAGGAATACACAAGGGATGGAATGCCAGTCCATAGCAGGGCACCATGTACAGACAATCACACATTCATTCACACCTGGGGAAGTTTGGCATAGCCAATTCACCTACCAGCATGTTTTTTTGGGAGGTGGGAGGAAATCCACATGGACACAGCAGAACATACACAGAAACTCCACACTGACAGCAACCTGACCTCACTACTCTCTACATCACCATGCCACCCCACTATAGTATTTCGAAGCAGAGACAGGAATCATGCTAGCATTACAACACAAATTTCTACTCCTTATTGAGTGCAGGACATTTCAGTTAAGCGTCCTGCTTTCATTTCTGGTCTCTGTGTAATCAACCTCAATCAGTGAAGAAATAATTTCACCAGTGCATGCTCCATGTTGCTCTTTCATGCTTGGAATAGACAGCTACTAGTTTTACATCAGTGCAGGAAGCCATAAATTCGAGGCTCGTAAATCTTTGCTCTCCGATGCTGACAAATTCTTGATGAAGATGTCACGGAGGCTGAGATAAAGTGAGGCTCGAGTGCTCACCAAACAGCAAACCCCCTCCCAGGAGAGAAGTTTTTTTTTTCCTCTGCATGTCAGCTGCTGCAACTCTATTATCTCCTCAGACAGGATTCTCAAATTCAGCTGATCCAGTACAAAAAAATTAATACATGCTGAGGAGACACTTTTATTTAAAAGGGAGTCAAAAAGCATATGAGGAGGCTCAGAGTCTCCAGATGGCCACGGGTCTCAGAGCGAATTAAAGTGCATTAAAAGGCTCAGCGTCAGCTGAGTTAGCCGACTTGCTATCATTCAGCTCCTGCCATTGAGCCCTAGTGCTTTACACACACACACACACACACACACACACACGTCTCCAAACCATCATTCTAAATCCCAGAGTCCCTCCAGTCTGACTGTGAGAGAACACTGATTTTGAGGAGAAAATTAAGGGCACTTCTCAAGCAATCATTGTAGTTAAATGATCAGAAACAGCAGAACATGGATGTAGCCTTTTTATTAGCCACTTTGTCATTGTAAATTTACTGCTACCAGGTTTTATAAGGTGAGAAACTTATTAAAACATTTCTCAGTGTTCCGAGAGAAATGTTCCTAGGAAAGGCTTCGGATCCACTGTGACCCTCACCAACATAAATCGGCTACTGAAGACGAATGAATGAATTATAATGAGAAATTCTCCCTAGAAAAGTGTTTGCATGCTAATCACCCAGGAGTCAAAATACAACCAATGGTACATTAAGGTTTCCTTAACGAACATTATTTATTGCATTAGTTAACAGTGAAAAACCATACACGTAAGTGTTAAGAAATTATAAGTAATGTTAGCAAAGCAATTGTTTGTATTAATTCACATTTTTTAAATAATGAACCAAATAAGCCAAATTATAGATATTTACACCATCCATGAGTAATAATAAGTCAATTATTGCAGTGACCAATATGAATTAATGCCTTAATAATTATGTTTGTGGTAAAAAAAAAAGAAAAAAAAAAGAAAGAAAAAGTCATAAATGATGCTCAATGGTGGGCACCAATAGTTAAACTTGGAGACCTGCGTTTAACTTATTATGAACATGCCATAATTGAATTTATGTCAATTTTGTGGATGAATATACTGTAGGTAACATTTAAACCATCATCAAGTAGTACGTGTTAACTTACTTTATTACCTTGTTAACAATATTGACAGTGTAATAATTTTGATGTTTACAGGTTGTTAATGTTAACTGATGCAGTAAATAATGTTAGATAAGGAACCCTTAATGTGCTACATAATCGAAATTCACCTCATAAAGAGCCACATTCCTAAAAACAATCAGGCCAGACATAAGGCTGTAAAAGCAGGGATTAAGGGACGTCTTGCCCTAATTGACTCAATTAAGAAGCTAAGACACACAACCGGAGCCAGACGGAGTTGTGTGTACTGAAAGGTTAAAATGGTCTGCTCTGACATTTTGCATTCCTTTTTGCATTAATTTAATGTTCTTCGGCATTTAGCTGCCAGTAGTTTCCAAAAGTCAAGATCAGGACCTGGTTTATTATACTAATTATCAAACTAATGCAAAGCTTAAGCAGCTTCAAACATGCCATCAGTCATTTTAAAAAAGAATAATTAATGAGATGGGGGTGTTAATATGATGCGGGGAGTACAAATGTAGCTGTGAAGATAAAATCCATAAGAAACAGTTCTAACAGTTATAACAGGTACAACCCCACAATAAACAACCCCAAAAAAAAAAAAAACTTCCTTTACTACCAACACTGATTATCATTTTCTGTGTTTTGTTCCTTTAAGCAAAGTCCACAGATCTTACTGTCGTGGTTGATTTCTCTTTTCTGAAGCTTAAAACTACAATATGAACGTATGATATAAAAAGGTCATGAATGTACACAAAGGACTCTATTTTTGTGATCACAGTACACATACAAAAGAAAGGTATAACATTAGGGATTGGGGTATTTTTGGTATCTGGGTGCCCAGCGCTGCAGGTGGCATTGTGGCACAGACAGCTACAAATGTAAAACAGGTTGTGGATTAAATGAATTATTACTATGATCTAATACTTGATCTTGTACTATGACCTAATAAATACTATTCAGGAGGGGTTTAATGCAATGCCATTATCTGCATCTGTATCTGTTTAGTACTCCAAATATCTATATCTGTATCTGCATTCAGATTTTAAACCCAAAGGGGGCACGGCCTATACCAGAAGGCCCCTGAAACACTGGAAAAAACCCAGAGGTAGAAATGGCAGAAACAGAAATGTGTGAACTTCAGCTCTGACAGTTCCTCACGCTCAGCTACATCACTCGAGATCTTAATTGGCCTCAACTAGAGATATGCGCTGGACTGTTTGTTGTGCACTTCCTTATTTTTATTTGTACCTGACCACAATGTTTTCCATTTCCATTTTCACCAAAATATAAGCAAACTAATATCCTCATTTAAATCACTGCCACCCTGATCAGGCACTTAAGATGGATGCTGTTAATGCATTGCAAAGCCCTGCATGTTCATATTAATAAATGTGTTCTTTCTTTGTCTTGAGCTTCACATCTGACTGCTAACTTACACGTGAAAGTGAAAAAAGTGAAAAGTTATTAAAAGCATGAAAGTTAAAACCTTTTTTTACTTTTATCAAATGAATGCAGTCCCAATGCATACCACAGGTCTCGACCAGATGCCAAGAGAACCTTTCTGGCAAGCTTTCTTAAAAATTAATAGTGTGCCTCCTATTTGTGTCTGTATTTGTATTTGTTTAGAACACATTACCTACACGGTTATATCCCAAATATATCATAATCCAGAAGATTAGTATAGAACAGACTTGTAATTCGATTTGATTAACTTGATTAACTAACCGTTTTGCATCCATTTAATGTATGCAATGCTGAACTGCGATTAGTGCTAATGGTAGCTTGCTAACGATACCAACAGTGTTTGCTGTGCTATGTGTGTTTTACATTTAATGTGCAGTTAATTATGGTAGCCGTTATTGGTAGCAAAGGTTCTGACCATTATTTACCATTAGAACTTAGAACTTAACTGCATTGTGCCCAAGTTTGCTGATTTCTCACCTGGAAGTCCGGGTTGGGATTTGGATAAGGAAGCCATGCTGAACGTGAGTTCTCTTGGTATTTAAAAGGCCCACTGAACACTTGGGTAATGGCGCTCAGGTTGAAGGCACACACTGCCGAGGCAGCAATGCTGTTCCTGAGGGAGAAAAGAGACAGAGAGGAGTCTCAGACACCCACTCATGCACACCCACTCACACGCTGTCCACTATCAGTACATCAGAGGCTCTAATGTGAAAAAATGGGTCTGTCTGCTGCTGGCTCTCACACAAAGCCACATTTTAGGAGCATTAAACACAGAGAAACCGCAGTGTCTTTACATTGAAGATTGACGTTCACCAATACTCAAATCATTCTGCATTCATTCTTTACTAGTATAATCATACATCTCTTTCATCTGAGCTCTGAAAAAGTGTAGTTCTGATTACAGCTCTTAAAGGACTTTGATCCCTACACTCTTAAAAAATGCTCCATATTGCGCTCTCTGAGGAACCCTTAAATATTTTATATTTTCAGAAAAACTGCTAACCATCCAAAGAAACCCTTGAGAAACAATTTTATTAGTATAGATATAAATAACGCCTTGAATAACACCTGAATTGTGGCAGCTTAACACATAAATATCCATTTTATAGACCTAGATAACTGATTGTTATTTAAACCACAGTGCCATGAAGCAACTTGGCCTCTAACCTTTGGCTTCCTCTTTTTGCTATAGATCCAAAGAGGTGTCTATGGATATAATATCCCAAAACAATGCAGACAGAACAGAAATGCCTGTCACGTATTCACCCCTCACACTGAGCTATGGCAGATTCTTCCATGTTGTCAAGCATTTGTTTAGGTTCCCACGTTTTTTTTAAGTTCATGTCCTGTCTCCTCCCATGTCTTGTCATTGGTTGTCTCCCTCGTGTGTCTTGATTACTCTCATCATGTATTACTAATCACCCCCAATTAGTTAGTGTATTTAAATCCTCTTGTTTCTTTGTCTGGGGTGAAGTAACGCTCAGTGTTTACCTACCTGACTTTACCGAGCTATTTGTTCTGTGCTGTGATATTCTGGTTCCTGATTTTGTTCTGTCTCCTGGTTCTTGTATTTTGAATTACTCCTGGTATTGTTGTTTGCTGATCACCTAATCTCTGCCTGTTTACTGTTCACAAATTTGACTCGTTTTGGAATTGACTGCCAGCTCCTTTAAAATGATAAACTGCACTTGTATCTGCTTCAGTCTATTCTTCATGCCATCAGTACATCAACGACCCTCAGCAATCAGCAGGCAGCCCTTATTAAAGTACAATCTGATGAAAATCAGCAAAGCAAATATATAAAGCAAATATCGTGTCACATATCTAGAAGAAAAAGACCTTTACAAATCAGTGAAAATCAATGTGAGTCTTTGGGGGATATTTACTTTCAAGTAACATGAGCCACTGGTGCAGTGGATTTAATAGTGCACTAGGGGTGTAATAAATATATGTATGGTCCAACCTAACAGTTTTTTTTAAAAATCTTTTTGAATCCAGGGTAATGAAATACATTCATTCTTTGTTGCCTATTTACTTTTAAACTATATCAGTTAATACAGGTAGTTTGTTTGGTTTACATATAGAATAAAATGAAAAACTCCAAACTCTTATATACAATGTATGTCATGCTTATTCAGTCAATCATTTATGAAAAACTAATATGATTTTTTACCCAGTTAAAACTAAGACAAAGGAAAGTGATATTGATTCCAGCAACCTCCTCTACATTGATCACACCTATTGCTTTAAATCAAATCCAACAGACATTGTCATTGATATAGACTAGATTGTGATAGTGAACTGAGACCTTTTTTTAAATGAAGTAATTAGATAAAAGTATATTAAAACAGCTTGCACTCACACATTTGTGGTGAAGATGCCATACAGCAGCTCAAGCTCTGGTAGGAAGAAGGTTCCTTGCAGCTCATTATAGGTGAATGGGATTTCTCCGGGCCTTGAGCAGTTCAGTCTTGCCTTCATGAATGTGGTCCAGGTGTCCTCCAATAAGAACCGGCCACCAATGTCGTTTTTACACACACGTGCCGCACGGGAAAATACAGTCCTCCCACAATCGTGCTCCACCGCATTCTCCCGGAAAAAGAAGTATGTGAAGTTTCCAATGTCATATGAGGACACAAAGTTGGGCTCTGAGTTTAACAGTGAGGAAAAACAATCATTAATGGAACAATGTGGCAAAATGAAATATACACTAGCCTAAATGTACTCAATTAACCAAAAATAAGTTAAAGTTACACAAATCTTATTTAATGACACACATACACACATGTACACACATGGGTATATACGCATATATATACACATATACATATAATCATTGGCCAGGAAATTAGCAAGAATTAGATAAAGGAACTTAGTACGGGATAGCTTGTTCCTTTGATTTCTTTAAACGTTTAAGCATTGTTGCCCCTGATGGACTGCATGAGGTGTGGCAGATAACCAAATAATGACATATCTTTTAAGAAAATAAAAAACATCCCAGAAGATATTTTTGGATAATTTTAAATGAAAAAAAAAAAAAAAAAAAAATCACAGATTTTCAGTGTGTTCTCAGACTTTCAGACCCCACTATGTGTGTATGTATATATATATATATATATATATATACTGGAATATTGCAATAAAAAAAATAACATAACATTTACTTTTATCTTATTAATGGGCAAATCCATGTCTCAATATTTTAAAAATCACGTGACAAGACACATGAAGTCAGCCACTGCATCTTTTCAAACTGCTGCCCATGCTGCATCACAGGGCAGCATAACACACTCAAAGCAAAGTGGTCTGCCCTCTTCTACATACATGAGCTAATAGATGACGTCTCCAATTGGCTAGTGTCACTGTGATTGAAAGGAGAGCACCCAGAAAGCAGAGACCAGCCAATTTTGCTCTCTAGGCTCCCAGCCATAGATGTCTATGGCATTGTCAGGATTCAAACCTGAGACCTCTGGTTTAACTTTAAAGCAAATAGTTGCCAGTTTAGCACTCTACAAACTGCATGCCTATACAGTTATAGTTAATACTAATCCAAACAGAGTGCCAAAGTCCCTTCTCATGCTATCCTACTGATAGCAAATATGTATACATGTGGGGTTGGAAATAAGAAAGTGGAGAAACTGGGACACGTCTGAAATCACCTTTCTCCTTCACACTTCCAAACACTATTTTTTTACTCTCTGGGTCAACATAAGCTGAATAGCAGTTTTTAAATATAGATTTTTTTTTAATGAGAGAAATTGACCAAAGCGCATTAACATCATGTTGGTAAAATATTATTCATGAGGCCATTTTGGATCTGAACAGAAGAGTTAACCTTCGTAGTGCTGTGTGCTGTATCATTTGTATTAGCAGTAAGACATTTTTATTAATCTTTCACCAAGGTAATAGACAGATTCATTAATCAAAATGAACATAAAGGTTAAGATGAGAAATGGCTAAATGAAGTGCACTCATCTAATTATCTCATAGAAGGCACTTTTCAATATTAATCATCACGTGTGATCACACCTGATTCAAACAGCCTGTTTGTGTCAGCGCTGCTTTAATTTCCTTTTAAATGCAAGAGCTCCCTTTTGTTCAGCCAATACAATCGTAAGGTGGGGAACAAAATCAATTTGCCATAAAATAAAAATTTATTAAACCCTTCTCTAATGGCTAAGGCATATGCTGTGCTTTTGGACTCTAATTTATTTTTCCAATTATCTTTTAATGGGAATCAGATAAAATCCAGCACTGACAGAACAGTGGCTGAAGCAGTTGACCTCTCCGTTCTGCTTCCATCTGGACATGACAGTTTGGCACGCAATGATCAAACTATTTGAAAAGAGGAGGCTAATTTGGTCTGCTGAAAGCAAATGTCACTGCCCTGACCTTCATAGAAAAGAGGGAATAATTAAAGGCATGTGCTGTTGGTGGAACATGGTTACCCTAGGGTTACAACTTTCCCCTTACACTATACTTTTATTACATCAATAGTCCTGCCTCATCTCATAATAACTTCTGATTAGCACAGTCCAAAAATATGAATCCTTTAATTATAATGATTCGTTATCAAGAAATAATACAACTATTCAAAATAGAGCCCATGTTTAACAGTTTGTGAATGTAATGCGTGAGCTTGGAAGAAGGTGCAGGACACAAGTGCTGCAAAGCATGTTTATTAGGGCTAATCCAGCACTGGTACAAAAGCTAATGATCAAAACACAAGCAGACAGGGTTATCAAGGGTGGCTCTATAATCAGGAGTCTAGATGGGCAGGCCGAGGGCAAAACCAAAAAGAAAAGAAGGCTCTATTAAACTAAGGAACTTGACAACTCCTTGTGAACCTTGTAAACCTGAACATCCTCTTTACTCACTGTCTTCAGTTGTTCAAACTGTTCTGCCACATATTTATATTTCATACAGATGGTAACATGTGATAACACCTGACCTGGGTGTGGGGTTCTGAATACCAGTGAGGATTTAATACTGAAATTGTCCATATCAGTATTCAGGCCTCAAACATAACTCCTGACATAAGCACTATTCAGAAATTATGCAAGAGTTAAGCGTGGTAGTGAACTTGAACTGTATTTTTATTTCATGATATCGGCTCAAGATAGAAGCAGTGTTAAGTCCAGCGCCACTGTCTGACAGTTTGATGTAACCACAATATGTCACACTGAAATGTGTGTTTTGGACTGTAAAGACCCTTGAAAAATTATGGAATGCCATTTGAGGCCAATATTAAATACCTGATTATGACTCTATTCATTAATTAAGAATATCATCACTTCAAAAGGGTTTTTTTTTTCTCCCATGGATGACATCAGAGGACAGCACTTTAATCTGAGATATTTTGAGTCCAATTTCAAGGACTAATTTTTTATGGGTAAAATTATACACAACACTTAAAGGGAGCTGTAAGTGTAGCAGATGGGTGCTAGGTCAGCTTATCCTTCAGTACATTGCAAGGAGAGCACTATTTCTTACAACAGTGAGGAATGCTGGACTCTTGTTTAAGAAATACCATTTTATAAAAATGTATTAGGGCTTTCACTTGAATTGGATGAATTACTTCACTTCTCGTTAACAGCAGTTACGTTTTTTTTAATATGTAAATAATTTTGAAAACTATATATTTTTTCCCTCCGCTTCTGTTTAATGGGATATTTTGGGTAGGTTCATGACATTTAATCCCAATTAAGTCCATTTCATTCCAGGTTTTATCAAATGCAGAAAAGTACCTAAATAAACTTAGTAGTTCAGAATAATAAAATAGTTCAGACTGAAATCAGTGTTTATATATATACACACACACACAACAGCGCCTTACCGTTAAGCCATTTGGAGTTGTACTGAGCTGTGCGGAGTGGAGGAAGGCCTCCTAGGCTACGGTAAATTGCAGGATCTCGGCCAGAAAAGTCCATAGCGGTAGCGGCATAGAGCTCTCCACTGGAGGTAATAAGTGCTGTGGAGTTATGGAGGGGGTTGTAGGGACATCGAGCCATGCCACTGATCTGGTCATGGATCTCTGTTAGGTTGGTCAACTGAACAGAGAGAGAAAGAGAGAGAGAGAGAGAGAGAGAGAGAGAGAGAGAGAACATAAATAAATTTTAATATCTCAATACAAGGATTCTGATTGCATAAACCATATACAGTAATTAGACGTTTTTCTACCCTTCCTGTATAGTATGCTATCTCTGTTTAATTTTACTTTCCTGCTCATATGTGGGATTGGGTTTAATGTTTAATAATACACTGTGCATACAATATAAGTAAGTATTTTTAAACAGCTGACCTTTACTCCATTCAAATTTTTCAAGAGAGCAGAGAGGTACCATTCTTAATAATTTAACAGCACGTATTAGATAAATTATTACATTTACATTTAGTCATTTGGTAGGTACTTTTATCCAGAGCACCTAAAATGCAAAGCAACATAAAAGACTAGAGAACAATGCTGGTAATCAGAGTTGTCTAGTCAGCAAATGAAAAGATACATTTTCTAGTGAAGGAATGAATGGACGTGTGTTGAATTTGATTCAAGCTGCAGCAGGGAGCCAGGCGAGTGATCTCAGTAGGAGGCATCACATAAGAGAAAGGTTTTTGACCCAGGTAGCAATCTGAAGGATCTGTAGAGGACACAGCACTGAGTACTGAGTAGACTTGTAGCATGTGCAGAAATGCCTTAAGATTGTATGAGAATGCAAGCAGTCAAGGAAGGTGTCATTATTCTGATAGCTGAGCTCATCATCTAGAATCACATGTCTAGATTAGACTAGGAGGATGTCAAAGGTTATGTTTACAGGCAAAGACTTTCAACAATCAAAATGAATTCATTCTGATTACAGATTCAAACTGGACTGTTTGTATGTATTTGAAACTGAGAAGCAAGGTTTCAAGGTTATCATAACAACGATGAGCATGAGCGTCTAGTCAGTCAGTTCAGCTTTTTTAATCGCACTGCATTTTAAATGACTTTAAATTAAATTATATGAATCACAAAAAAACAAACAAACAAAAAAAAAAACCACATCATCCAAGTGTAATTATTGAATGGACAGCAAGAAGAATAATTTGTGACAGTGAAAAATGTGCTCAGCATTTCATATTTGCCCAACATTGCAGGACAAGTTTTAACGTTCAAGGATGCTCTGATTGTTAAAAATAACATAAAATGCACAAATTATGCATTGGTTTAATGACTGTACATGTCTTCTAATGTTACCAACATTAAGAGCCACTGTTTGGGAATAACTACACAAGAAATGAAGGGTTTATTCATTTTTGCTTGTGTACATTCTAGATGTTCATGTTCATGTTTTTTCCTGCACATGGACGTCATCATGACGCAAACACACATGAGCAGAATGCAAGCGATGACTCTGATAGTGAAAGTAATCAGACAAAAAGGTTTACATAGTGATTATTTTTCTGTTTAGCAGATTAACGAAAGGATTACCCACCTCGTTTGAAATTTCAGTCGGATTGACCTCAATGAGCTCTGACTGAGATGTGTACATGAATCTTTTAAAATTATTTTTTATTATTAACAGATTATTAGTTAGCTAATGCTGTTTAAGCAGTCCAGTATAGAGAGGTTCTTAGCATAGATGAGATTACTTCTCGTTTTGTCTTAGTTTCCATCCAGAACGAAATGTTGAAAAGTAGTCTGATATTTTCTTGCTTGGGAGGATGGTGTTGGAAATAAAAACTGAAGCCATGTGTCATCAGTGTAGCAGTGGTAAGAGAGTCCATGTAATCTGATTCCTGAGCCCAGTGATTAAGTGTATAAGATGAACAAGGGCGGACCAAGAGCTGAGCCCTGTGGAACTCCCACAGTGCAGCTATGAGGTGATGAAACATTCCTCTAGAATACACACAAAGATCAATCCTGTAGATATAACGAAAGCTAGGTCAGAGTATAGCTCTCGATGCCTAAGTCAGCAGGAATGAAGATAAGGATCTGGCGATTCACAATGTCAAAGGCAGCTGGCAGGTCGAGAAAAATGAGGACTGAGGGAGTAGCCTTTTCCCTGGAGGGTAGTTTCCTCCACTTCAGGAGGAATTTTAGTTGAAGGAGGGAAGATACCTGAATTAGAAACCTGATTTGGTTAGTATTGGAAGGAGGGAAATGGTCTTCAGTTAGTGTCTGCTTAATAAAATTTTTTTACTTGTTAACTTTTAAGCATCCTGATGATATATTCTCTATCACAAGCCAGAAAAAGACTATAGTCTAAATAACATAATAGCAGAGATTGATTGATTGATTCATTCATTCATTCATTCACTTACTTATGTCTGTCTATCTATCTATGTTTGTTTATTTATTTGTTTGCTTTATTGTTTGTTTGTTTTTCATATAAGTAATATATAACCATCCTGCAGGAGTAGACAATGGAGAGAAATGTTTAGTTTGGTTAAATCATTTTCGGACAGCACTTGTATTCATGCTGAATTTGTTGAGATGATTGAGATAATATGCTGATAATATGGAAGTAAATATATATTTTTTTTCCTAAGCTAGAAAGCATGAATAAAAATGCTGATTTGGGAATGCTGGCTTGCTCACAATTGAAATAAATAACTGAGGAGTAGCCAGTGTCAACATTTTATCTTGTTACTTGTCAGTCACGGTCCGCACACACACACGCACGCACGCACACAAGGTGGCATTTATCGAGGAAAGGGGAAGCCAGCGTGTATGAAAAGTAATTGATATTTGTGGATATTAGCTGCAAACGACATACAAACATGTACAAAACATAGACAAAAAAAAGTTTCATGCTGGGTTTCTTGCTATGTCCATAAACATTAATAGACTTCTGACAGTTTGGCTCCAGATACACATTATATACATCTGCACTGCTGGAAATGTCATTATTAATCATGTTTGGCTTATAGAGGCACAATTTAGCTTTCACAAAAAGACAAACTGGAGACAGAAATATGTTCCCTATATTGGGAAATAAATAACATAACCAGTGTTGGCAGAGCCGATGATGCAGTTGGTCTGCATTAAATAGAAACTGAGAAACTTGTCAGAATAATTTAGGACTCGCTCTGTCTAACTAAAAAGAAATTCAATTACAGCTCAAAATAAAACAGAATCAATCAGAGCATAAATGCTAGCATCTACAGATTTTATAGGCAACTCTTTGCTATTAAGAGCAAAATTGCAGGCTAATGGCTTTTCTGATTCTACAATAAAATCACAGGTACATAATGCACTCTGAATATATTGCCAAAAAGACTACACTTTATTTGAAGGCAACGCTTTATTTGAAGGATATCTTCATATGAACTTGACATATGCATGTGGTAACACTTGAACAACATATTTATAAAATAATGAGTATATGTGAAATGCTTATAACAGCTTTTGCAACATGACTTGAAGTGTTTTGTTCTTGTACATTTTTTATAGCTGTTCAGTGAGCTGTAGTAGCGTAGTGTGTGTAGTGTATGGCAAACATACTTGATAAAAATAAAATATAAATGCCTACAGTTCTACATGATGTTGGTTACTAGCCCAAATTATTTTCCAATGACCACATGTACTGAAGTATTTTATTCCTCTAATATCACAACACTTTGCATGTTATATTACAGAGAAACCAGAAAGCCCAAACTCCTCTTAATATAAACTTGCCATTTGAATTACAACCAGCAGAATTGCAGAACTGCAGTTATAGAAAATGAATCAATACCTTTTGACCAATCAGATTTGAGAGTTCAGCCGCACTGTGGTATAAAATGTTTTAAGTGATTAGTGTTAATGCTGCACTGTTGGATTATTTGAGTCACAAATATTGAAATATATTAATTTATTTATGGCATGACTCATGTTTCTGGGTTGTATTCATTTTATTTTTATTTAATTAAGTACTTAATTAGTGTTCAGTTATGTAACTCAGCTTGTTCAGACAGATGCATGCATGCATATGTCCAATATGAGTCTTATGCCAAGCCATACTTATGGGTAAAATAGCTTTCAGTTAATGTTTGAGATTTCACCATTGCTGTCAGGTACAGGGAAGCTGCTCCACTTTTAGCTGTGCAGGCATGCATCAGGGAATTAAATCTAATACAGTAGCTACAGTAAGCCAGTGGAGTCAGTGCAGCAGTGGACTGATATAGATGACCTTAAGAAGACTGATGACAAGCGCATAGCATTCTGGATCAGTATTAAGGACCTAATAGAAAATGCAGGAAAACCAACCAGGAGCCAGTGTCAGAAGAGAAGTCCTGTGATGAGGAGGAACTGAAATAAGAATCTGAGTGGATTATTTCATGCGTGATAGCTACTGTAAAGTGCAGTAAGTAGAGACCGGATGCTAGTGCATGTGCTCAGAGTAACTACTGTTGGCAATTGAAAATAAAGTGCAATCCATTATCAGGAAATCAAGAAGTACAAAAATATATATACTCAGGAAAAAAAAAAACAAAAAACAAAAAACGCCTGGACTTAATTATACAAATGCATGATAAGACTACGCAACACTGCGATGAAAGAGCAGGGTAATAATCAGATAATAAACCAATGACAGGACCAAATCAGAACACAAAACATGAGCAAAAGGTGCTTGTTGTCAGGGTAAATGTGACATGAAAGGGGGGGGGGGGGGGACGACGACATGAATCCATTGCAGCTATTGTTTCATGCTGTTTTAACGCTACAATAATTTTAGTCCTACATAAATAGTTTCTTAATTTCTTTTAACTACACATTTCATTGCACTGTACCTACAGATCTCTTTGCAGAACAGACCATCTTTGCTAGCCATGTCTCCTCAATTAATCCTTCCTACCCATTTTACTCTTATTTCTCTTTTTTTTTTCTTGTTTCCATACTACATTGCGCAGATAGACATGATGGATAGCTCTTGTGTTTATTCTCATGGATTCCTGGGATTTGGACACATTTCGACAATGATCTCTCCAGGTGACAGATTTTGTAGCGTGTACACCACTATGTCTACAAAACAGCAGATCACAAATGATAAAAGTGGTGTGGTGTGAGCAATACAGCAATTCCGAGAATGTCATGTAGTCATGTAGTGTCCAATTGGCATAAGGAATAACGCATAACAGTGGACATTGTGTACGGTTGTCACTAATCAGTTGTGTAGATATGTAAAAATGTTATTTTTATATTGTTATTATCTTCATTTGATGGCTGGCAGAGCTTTGAGCACAGCTGGTACAGTGTGGTACAGTGAGATCCAAAAGTCTGAGACCACCTTGAAAATCTGGGATTTTTTTTAAAATTTATTTAAAACTGGAAATAACCAGAAAATTTTGGAATTTTGAAAATTGTAAAACAAAAAAAGGAAAGGTGTTGATCTTGGCTATTCAATATTTAAGATGTCGCACAATTTCTAGGTCTCCATTTAAATTTAAGCAAATTTGTGATATTGACCATGTTAACTCCTTTGTACAAAATTTCAGATTTTCCATGAGTCATATCCCTTCCACTGATGCACATTTTCAGACGACACGCTGATGGATTTGATCTAACATGAATCGTGAGGTTTTACACAAACTTGTGGAGTGTGTGTCAGCTCGAGTACACAAATGTTATTAAAGCAAAAAAGGGGACAAACCAAATACTAAGAAATTCTGAAATTCGTGTAGTTATTTCTAAGATATTACTTTTCACTCAAGTTATGATCAGAAGGTTGTGAGTTCAAATCCCAGCACCCCCAACCTGCCACTGCTGGGCCCTTGAGCAAGGCCCTTAACCCTGAACTGCTCAATTGTCGCTCTGGATAAGGGTGTCTGCCAAATGACATAAATGTAAATCTAGGCCACAGACGGCCTTTAAATAAAGCATTATCCTTTTTTTCTTATTCTGTTTCTGTTCTGTTTTCTTATTCATATTCTATCTTAAACCATTATTTCTCTTTGCTCATTAAACTGTCTGTCTCAGTGTGAGTGAAGCAAATTTCTTGTAAATGAATCCGACCACTGAATTCCATTCGATTTATCTAGTGCAACTGCTGTCCTTTAGATAAACACTATAAATCTGTCCTACAGGAAGCTCATATTCGGTGTCGCCTCACTCGGATGTGTTTATCTCCCAAGCAGCTGATGGCCACAACACTCGCCCTGTGTGATCGGTGTAAAAGAGGGATTATCTCAAATCCTGGCTCGCAGAAGGCCTGGACGTCTTTCAGCTCCCTTCAGCTTCCTTAGAGCTAATTTATTTGCAAGGAAAGCCTGGGGTGAATTTGTATGTTTGGCTAAAGGAAGTGTCGTTTGCATGTCTTCACGGGATGGGTGAGAAAAATGAAAAGAGGGCTTTCATTTTTGATCGAACACCTTCACAAAACTAGCGTCTGGCATCCCTTGCGGATACAACGGCTGTAATGCATGTTAAGAGGAGGAGCTGAAAGATACGCTTCACACATGGGCAGCTGTGTTTAGGCTACATTGAGCAGCTTTTCTTTAAAGATTCAGATTCACCGATCACGTTGTCAGGACACACAGGACTAATGAAACTTTTCAGAATGCACAAGGACAGAGTTTTTGAATAGCCAGCGTGTTGGCGAAAAAAGGCCTTGAGTGTCCACAGTTTACATACTAAGAAATCGTTTTAAAACTGTTTCCAAAGCTATTCATTTTACAACATGATGATGTACAAGCCAGTGCATTGTGCTTACAGTACATTTGTCTTGGAGATTAAAAAATGTGTCTCTGTTGACCAGAAGAAGTATTAAGAGAGTATTAAGCGAGAGACGAGATGGTTAAATGATACAATTCACACTCAGGCAGTGGTGTTTGTGCTACACTGAGCCACATCATAAAGATTCACAAAAGTATGTAAAACCTTTCATAATTCACAAGGACAGTTTCAGAATACACAAAGTGCAGGAGGAATGAAGCAGATATCTATTTTTCATATTACGTAAGCTCATTCCAATAGAAATCAGGTGTCATAGAGCATATTTGCCAATTATGGGGTCAAGTTGACAATAACATCTGACTCAGTAACAGATTTTTGTTGACATAAGGTCGTTTGTTGACTTTTTCCAGGTCATGACAGTCAACAGTGTAGGTCAGTGTGCTTCTCGTATGTCAGATAAATATGATGGCTTTAATGTGTCATGCCAAATCGTGCTGAGTTAGGGTCAGAGAAAATATACACTATATCACCAAAAGTATGTAGACACCTGACCATCACACCTATATGTGCCTGTTGAACATCCCATTCCAGATTCAGTTCCCAGTTTGCTGTTATAATAACCTCCACTCCTCTGAGGAAGGCTTTCCACTAGATTTTGGAGCGTGACTGTAAGGATTGGTGTTCATTCAGCACTGGTCAGGCACTGATATCAAGCAACGAGGCTTGGCACATAGTCTGCGTTCCAGTTCCTTCCAGAGGTGTCCAGTGGGGTTGAGGTCAGGGCTCTGTGCAGTACGCTCAAGTTCTTCCACTCCAACCATGGCTCTTCATGGAGCTCACTTTGTGCACAGGTGCACTGTCACACTAGAACAGATTTGGACCTCTTAATTCCATTGAAGGGAAATCTTAATGCTACAGCATGCAAAGACATCCTACACAATTGTGTGCTTTCAACTTTGTGGTATCAGTTTGGGGAAGACCCTCATAAGGACGTGATGGGAAGGTGTCCACATACTTTTGGCCATGTAGTGTACATAACTCTGTGCCATTACAGTGTCATGGCATTGCCATAATATTTCACAAAATTCTTATAAATAGCAAAATTTTACTCGTTCTGTTACCATGGTGTCATGATATTGTCAAGAAAAAGATGTGCTTAAAATATACATAACTTTGCTGTTACAGTGTGATAACTGTTAAAATCTTCACTATATAACAGATGCTGTACATTACACACGGTTCATGGTGACGTCACTATTAAGTTTTAAGTTCACAAGTTTTTCAGGTGTCTCAAATTTGTTCATTTTTTTCCCCCCTCATTGGTCAAGCTACATCACATCACCACCATTATGACACAGACAGAAATGAAGTGCACTGAGCTACAAAGTCAGCCTTCATAATGATATAATGCAAGGCAGCCCAGAAAGTGTCATAACAGTCATATCAGAGAACAAATCATAAATTTATCAGCTTGTCTACTGGGCAAGTAAAATCTCTACTGTGTTGCCCAGATTTGGTTGCCCATTAACCTGACTAGACTAAAAAGTGGAAGGTAACATTACTATATTATCATAACACAACATAGTGAGCTAGTTTTCTAGTTAAATGCATTAATACAAATTAAAACACGAGTTTTTACGAGTTTATCATAAATATCCTCGTCTAACAAAGCTTTGAATGTAGCACATCATATTTGCACACTAGACAAAAACTCAGCGAGTCATTAGTAGCATTTCAGCTATGGGCTGTTTCTCATCGCTGTACTTGCAACTCGTCACAGAGGGATTCACAGTATGCGATTCATCAGCACGAAAATCAAACATGCTTGAAAATATTGGACGTGATCTCTGGCAGACTGAGAAAATCATGTCGCTGAAACATTCACACTACATGAGCAGCCAGAGCAGACATGCAGTGAGTAGTTGCTGAGCTGGGGGTTGTAATCACCGAGCGCCAAAATGAGTTGCTAAGTGGGAAATCAGGGCTTGAAGTGTTACCCAAATACTACAGCCATGCCTTAGCTAACTGTATGTTGTAACCCAATGCCTTCTGTGCATTTAATTTGCAATTCTCACCCAGCTGTAGTGCATATTACAGGATGAAATCCATGGCTTAGACTCAAACAGCTGTGTTTTATGCCAAACTCTGCTTTTGTTTGTTTGCTTGTTTTTTTTTTTTTTAAATCCTGTTGGCATAAAGCGCTCTAGGTATTTCCACCTTTTGAAGCGAATAAAAACTGCCACCTCCGAAAGAGCCAATGAGGGGAAGATCATCAGCGCAAATGTCACCACTGGCAGAGTGGATTTATGGGTAATCTTGTTACTAAAAGCCCAGGATTCCCACATGACTGACTGATATGCATGAAAGAGGAAGGATGGAAACAATGTGCGACGTCTGTACACAGAATCTTTTCATTCCGCTGCAATTCAGCCGTATCAAATCCCAGACCACATAAAGGATCTATGGTACATTTCGGTGGCCGTGACACAGCACAGAGCCGATTTGTGGCATAAATATACATTTCAAAGCTAATCTGTACATCTTTTATATAATGAGTAATAACCGTGAAGTAATTAGATGCTTACTGTGATGTATCAGTAGCATCTCTTGTTGCTTTATGCTCAAGCTCACTGTCAAAAGATGACCTCTAAGTCACTGAAAGATCCAATACCTCATTCAATACCTCAAGATCCAACATTTTGAAGTGTTACATTGTTTTTTGCTGTTAGGAGCTGGCGTAAAAATGTGGCAGAGATTGCATTTTGCATAGAAACTCATATCCAACTCAACGCTTTTAATGTGATCAGACATATTTAGTCAACATTAGTCAACATTCAGTTTTAAGTGAGAATTTGGCATTTATTGCGTTTTGGAAACTAATAAATAATTTGCTCTTGTGTTGTTTTAATTACAAAACTAGACTGCAGCATAACACAAATTATTTTAGAATGGTAAAATGCATTATTTGCAAATGAGCACAGGCCAATAGGCTTTAAAAAAAACACAGAGAAAAACATTTTGATTTCTATTGATTAAGACTGCATATATAGGTGAAAATATATCTATTTATTAGGGCCATCATTTTCCTTTTCTTTGAGAATAGTTAGACCAGCCAAGAAAGCAGAGACAACCCAGAGAGTGTGCTTGTGTTGCTGGTAATTGAGTTATGTCAAAAAAAAACAAACAAAAAAAAAAACATTTTACTTACTGTGCGATTGGTACAAATTGGAGTGAAGGCATTTGTGCCACAGGTGAAAAGTCTGTCCCCATTCACCAGAAGGACACGGATATAATTCTGGCATTCTTCCTGTGAAAAGAAAAAAAAAAAGTTGTAAAACATTAGTGAAAAAGTCTGGTTAGGAACAGCAGTGATGGACATACAATAATCAAATATCAAATAAATATTTTGTTGATATTTAAATATCAACAAAATCACATTTACCTCATGTGTACGGTTTTAACATAGATCAACTGTTATGCTTTTCGAACAACTCCTTATGGTCTAATACGTCCATCTACTGTGGCGGCATTACATTTTCATAATTTCTGAAACATTTAGCACAATTTACAATAGTAATTCTAAGATAAACAGATGTCTACTTAATCTAATTAATATAAAAACATTCCCTTATATGGTTGATACTACAAAAATGCTAAGGGGTGCCATGTTTACCTGCTACACCCGATATAACTGTTGTGGCAGAATTTCACTTGCTCTTAATGCATTATATATATATATATATATATATAGGCAGTCGTGCCCTAATGATTAGAGAGTCGGACTTGTAGGTCGTGCAACCTGAAGGTCGTGGGTTCGAGTCTCGGGCCGGCAGGGGTTGTAGGTGAGGGTAGTGAATGACCAGCGCTCTCTTCCACCCTCAATACCACGACTGAGGTGAGACCCTTGAGCAAGGCACCGATCTCCCAACTGCTCCCCAGGTGCCGCACACACACTGCAATATACTATTGTAATATACTAAAAACTGTACTGTAAGTATAAAATAGTTTTTCGCTGTTGGAGCTGGTGTGAAGCAGATTATCTACATAAAACTCTTTGGCACAGGGATTTAAATACATTCTCCCATGATACATTTGATTTGTTAAAAAACAGACATGGCAGAGATTGCATTTTGCAGTACAAATCAGATATAAATAGACTAAGTAGTGACTGATGGTTACAATGATTAAAAACACAAAGTGAGAATTTGGTATTTATGATGTTTAGGAAACTATTAAATATAGCTCATATTATATATTGACTGAAGAATATAACGTAAATCGTGTGTTTTATAATGCTTAAAGCAGGAAACCATACCTAGTGAAACAATGTGCTTGTGAATTCTGTCATTGTGTCTACAGGATATTCTTCATTGGCCTACTCATTTTCTCTTTAGTTCCTTAAATGCAATCTCAGATCTCTGTATATTTAACCCCTTGCATGATGCTACATTTTAGACTATTGGCATTCAAGATAAAAATGTGCGCCCTTGTACCCGAGACGCTACATTTATCACAATGGGTACTGCTCCATTAAAATGAACATTTACATTTACATTTATGGCATTTGGCAGACGCCCTTATCCAGAGCGACTTACAATAGTGCTTTGAAGTCTATCAAAAATACATTCTGATATTGGCTCACTAGGTCACAAACTAGGAATACCATCAGTCCAAAACTCTGTTGGTTTTTTTTTTTTTTTTGTGTGTGTGTGTGTGTGTGAGTGCTAACTTAAGTACTTTATGACGAGGTAAGTCTTTAGACTTTAGCCAGTGACTCAGCTGTTCGGACATCTAAGGGAAGTTCATTCCACATAAAACCTGTAGCCAAGTCAATCTATTCATATGTCATTATAAAAGGTCATAAACATTTCATGTAAAACTCACCCCTTGTTACATCTGCGTCACTATGCGCACAAAAGATCCCAAAAATGTGCACAGATGTTATGCCTTGTTTTTGCGCTTCGTACCTTGACCATAAAAAATAGAACCTTTTGTATTCAACCAAAATAAAAATGTAGTATATTTAAATGAAAAAAGGCATTATATTAAGAAAAAAATAAACTGTTGTTTTAGTGTAGAGAAAAAGAGTCTGTGGGGGGTACTTAATTCTGGAGAGCTGGCTTCGTATTGCTGCCTATCTAGGCCTCTGATATGTATATCTATCGAAACAGCAATGCTTCACATCAGTCATTTCATGTGAATAGTTTTTAGTATTCAGTGTGAACCTGTTGAACTTTTCAGAGTTTTCGCACTGCACTTCTACTATTCTACCTCCTTTCTGTGCTTTAGTAAGGCTTATAAAGCTTGCTCTTCCCATTGACTTAACTCTCCTTCTCAGGGGGTTAATTTAGTGTTTTATTTCTTCAGGGCTTGAGGGGTTTCTGCAGGGGTCTGCATCATGATCTTTTAACTTAAGCCAACTCTTAAAAAAAAAAAAGACATTTTGTTCTTTTTATTTTCACTAACATAATTTGGGCAAGATACAGTGCGCCTCTCTGTTTGTAAATAAAGCCAGATAAAATGTTCTTGACTCATCACAACGAGACATGTTTATGAAAAGGAAAGGGGGAAAAAAACAACATAGAGAAAGCGCTACACTTCATGGAATAATACAGCAGCTACGGCTGTGCGCATTACAAACAAATGGAACGGACCGAACCGCATTAATATCAATCAAAGCTTCTTTTTCTCTTCATGAGATGGCCCCGAGGGAACCAGACACAGACAATTACTTGTAAAATTCGCATTTTATGAGTTTTCAGGAAAAAAAAAAAAAAAAAAGGTTTCTGTTGGTTACATAAAACAATCACTGTCGCAGACTTGGCAGGACCTGAACTGATTAAGCCAAAGTCTTTCCTTCTAATTTTAGCCGTTTCAGCTGATACAGCGGCAGGATGGAAAACAATTCCATGTAAAACGGCAACTCATAACCACCAGCACTCAGGGGAAGGTGACTTAGCTTGTAATTCTGAATGACAATCATATGTTGGTCAGCATAGCCCTTATTATAGGCCTTTAACTGCTTCTTAAACCACTTAAACCACAGCAGACTGACTAAAATACACTGGAAGCCCTGGAGGTCAAGGCAGGGTCATATACTAAGAAGTCATTTCAATTAAGACTAACCGTAAAATCATACATCAGCTTTATTAAACTTGTTTTAGTAGAACTTAAAGGGTTAAAACAGTTAAAGTGTTTTAACATGGCATAATTCTTTAGTATGCATAAACTGTTACATGTTAACTACCTGCATTAGATTTATGCAGTAGGCAAGAAATAATGAGTCTGTAATACGCATGTTGCACAAGGATACTGTAATAGCATGTATGCATGTTTCATAATTAGTAATACAAAAGCAACACAACCTTCAAAGCAGAAGCATGGCCAAATATAATAAGAACGTCATAAAAATGACTCAAAGTAGATAAGTAGATGTAAATGAACATATCCATAAATAAAAATATCATGATGTCATGGGCTTGCTGTCTAGCCTGCAGCTCATAAAACAAGGCTAAGCTTTAAAAGTGTAATGGTAAACAGAATTATTTTAGCTCAGTGGTGTCAAAGTCATTTCACCTAACGGGCCACATTACACTTAGTCTGATGTCAAGTGGGCCGGACCAAAGAAATCAGTTTATTGACCAATAACACATCAACAACTCCTCTTACATGTGTTCATTTGTCTGCATTTATCTGAAAGGTGAAAATAAAAAGTGAAGTGAAGTGACGTGTGGCCAAGTATAGTGACCCATACTCGGAATTTGTGCTCTGCATTTAACCCATCCAAGTGCACACACACAGTAGT